>CM029012.1:212284844-212567344 GCA_016801055.1 Panax notoginseng
AGCCCTAGGCCTCTATTTATAGAAAAACTGAGGGTGGCTCTTGGTCTTAACGAATGGTCAAATGACTCTTGGTCTTAACGAAGGGTCAAATGACTCTTGGTAATATTGAAGGGACAACTATATTGACAAAGTAATTACTATTGACCAAGGTAAATACTATTGACGAAGGTAATTACTATTGACCAAGGTAAATACTATTGACCAAGGTAAATATATTGACGAAGGTAATTACTATTGACCAAGGTAAATACTATGACGACGGTAATTTTACTATGACGACGGTAATTACTATTGACCAAGGTAAATACTATTGACGACGGTAATTACTATTGACGACGGTAATTACTATTGACGACGGTAATTACTATTGACGAAGAGACTCTTAGATGATTACATATGGCCCCCCCCCATAAAATAACCAAACTTACCATAACGTCTCAATAATATAACATATTATACAGATTATACTATGACAATAATTTAAGAGATATGATGCAGCAATTACTGTAGCAATAATTGAGTATAGCTGAGTGACTTCTCACGTAAGCATCAATAATCAATACCGTGTGCTACTATGCAACCACGCGTATTACTGTACTTTTACTACCGAGTAGTTCAACAGTTTTAACGGTTTTAAACGGTAACACCTCAGCCGTTATTTTTATAGAAAGATAATTTTGTCGTTTTCATAATTCCGTTGTGGGGTCCACCAATGATTGTGCCGTCGTACGAATATTCCCCGACAAAAAGAAATATTCTCCGACCAAACGAATATTTTATAACAACTTGCTTACTTTGCAAAATTTATAAATATTACCCACAACTATAACATTATATCAAATTACTCCATAATATTCAAAAATGATAATTATGGAAAATCATCTTTATTTATAAAAATTGGGGTCTTACAAATATTGTATCCCTGTAACATCAATCAACAATTCCTGTCCACAATCACGTGTATAACTCATAATCGTAATTGTAGTTCTAAATTCCTTTTCTCATCCATGACAAAATAATTTTCATCACCTGAAACATCAAGCATCATGGTTATACACAAATCACAGTTCCTGTTCATAATCATACTAATAACTTCATCTTTGCACTACGGGCCAAAGATATTCATCAACAAGTCATCTTTGCACTACATGCCAAAGATATTCAACAACGGGTCATCTTTGCATTACGAGCCAAGATATTCATTAACAACTCATCTTTGCACTACAGGCCAAAGATATTCAACAACGGGTCATCTTTGCATTACGAGCCAAAGATATTCATTAACAACTCATCTTTGCACTACAGGCCAAAGATATTCGTCAACAACTCATCTTTGCACTACAGGCCAAAGATATCCATATCTCAAAGAAATATATAATCATTTCAGAATTTTATATAAACAATAATTATAACCATGTTAATCAATTCATCTTTACACTTAAGCTAAGATATTCAATTATAAATTTAATGGTCATGATCATACCAGTTAACAATTCATCTTTGCACTACAGGCCAAAGATATTCTTCAGTCACGATCATACCATAATTTACCCATCTTTACACTCAAGTGAAAGAGAAATTCAAACATTAGGGCTATAAAAATGTTATATATAATAATAAAATAATATGATCAACATCTAGTTTTAATCTCAAGAGTAATATTCGTAAATCAACTATAATTTGGTTAGAAAAAAAACCAATTTTTATCGTGAATAGTAACTCGTGAATAGTAACTCATGAATAGTAACTCGTGAATAGTAACTCATAAATAGTAAACCCGACACAAAAAGGTAGAAATTCCACAATAAAATCCATACCGGTATTTCGTATAATGATATTGAAAGAATAATATTTCTTAAGCTTATAAATAATTTATTTAAATTGTTTACACTTTACTAAATAATGCATTTAATCATCATAAAATGCTAACTCTTAAGATTTTATCATCAATAACCAAAACCCTCATAAAAAATCTGCATATACCTCATATAGGATTCTCAAGCCATAAAATCCTATTTTTCAATTTTCTTACTTCACATAACATATCTAACTCATTTACTCATAACTAGTCCATTTTTATGAAAAATACCAAATCAGTTTCAAAAATATTTCTTTTCTGAGATTTAGCATAATATAATCCCATAGTGAACATATATTTTCTCAGAATTTTTAAAATTCATTTACTATTTTTCATATGGCCAAAACAGCCGAATATTTAGACATTTATCAAAAATTGTACTTTTATCTAAAAATTCTGAAATTCACATAGTACACTCCTATCATATACTGTACTCCCAATAAAATTTCATCAATTTTGGAGTTAACCACAAGAAGTTATAAGTGGTTACTTTTAAAATAGTCTTTCCCCGTAAAATTCATAACTCTTAATCTATACATCCAAAATCGTCATTTTTGGACACAATCAAGAAAACTCATCAATTAATTTTTTTAAATTTTTCCAAAATTTTTGACTTCAGAAAAATTACGAAACTGAAAATCATAACAACCCTTAAAATTCCTAACTATCTCTTACTATCCCTTACCTCAAAATGCAGTATTTCTAACTAGAAGGCAAAGCCGAAGGAAACTTGCACTGAATAGTAACTCTCAAAGTATCTAAATACTCATAAAATATGCTTCATAATATAGAGAGAGAAAGAGAGAAAGCTTATGTTTCTGGTGTAATTTTTAATTCTAACTTAGCCCTCTATTTATAGGAAAATTTTAGTAGGCTTGACCTGCAACCTGATGGCTTTACCTGCTACTATTCCCACCCACCACATTTGAAATATAATTCAGCACATTTCTTCACCAACCACAAGTGGGGCCCACCAATTCTAGAATTTTCTATCAAAATGATAAACTCCGAAAATTCAACAATTTCTGAATCAGTGATCTCGTAAAATTCATAACAAATCATACGTTCATTTTTAATGGTTCAAAATTTGTGAACATATACTCAACTTAGATATGTATAACATATCCAAAAATTACCACGATCCAACGGTCGGATTAAAAATTATAACCCCCGCAAAATATCTCAAAAAACCCTGATTTTTAATACCTCCATTCCGAAAAAATACTGATTAAAAACCTCAACATTAACTCCTTCATTTTTAACCACAAAAATATATCCCTCATTTATATCCACATAAAATAAATATTTCCTTATCATATGAATCAATAATTAATTATTCACAAATAATATTACAGAATCACATTTATGACAACCAGGCCGTTCCCAGGAAAAGGGGGCTTTCCAATAAGAATTTTTCCTTACTGGCGCGCAATTAGATGATCAAACCTCTCATTAGACAGAACTTTCTAGACATTGCCAATAATGATGTCTAATAATATTATTTAAATAATATGAATTATTGATCTGATAATGAAAAATATTGTGCAGCAACAATTATTGAAACAACAATAATATAAAATTATCAACGCAACAATTATTGAATCAATAAAATAAAATATTGAACAATAACTACTATAACAATTATTGAGTAGTGCATTCTTACGTAAGAATCAATAATTTCAAAAATACTATGCAATACCGTGTGCTACTGTGCAATAACGCGTATTATTGTATTTTAACTACCGGGTATTCCAACAGTGTTAACGGTAACAACTACGCCGTTATTTGTAAAAACTCAAATTTGTCGTTTTCTTCACCCGACAGTTTATTCGTTATGGGACCCACAAATAGCTGCGCCGTCGTACGAATATTCTCCGACAGAAAGAATATTTCACGACCAAACGAATATTCCTCGACAACAATGATTATTTTATAACCACTTGCTTATTTTGAAAAAAAAAATCACATTTCACCCATAACTTTAAACTTTTATCAATTTAACCATTTACTGAATAGTAATTATAAGAAAAATTGAATACTTTTATTTCATAAAATTCGGGGTCTTACAATCTCCCCTCCTATGAAATTTCGTCCTCGAAATTTACGTACCTGGTATTTCAAAGAATTGAGAATACCTTCCTTTCATTTCAGATTCCATCTTCCCTGTCATCATAATTTCTCCATTGTTCATCTCCTGTATTTCAAATATCATTCTAGAATACAGCTTCAAAACAAGGGTTAATTTAACAAATTAACATATCACATAATATCCCGATATTATGACTGACCAACAAATAAGCTTAGGTAGGACACACTAGCGAAGGATTTAACTCATCGCTCCCCTCCTAGTTCTATTTCCCGATCTCCGCCAGAGATCATATCCCTAAGCTCTGATACCAACTGTGACAACCCAAAATAGGTCCATTCCATCCAACCCATTCTGAGTCGTCAAATACATGGTACAGAAAATAACTACAACTTTATTACAACAATTATCGTGTAAAATACAACAACACATATGTTGTGAGTTTGGATACAAATATATACCAAATGTGACTCATGTTCCAACCGTGGACATCACCTCACAATGACACCTTACATAAAGGTATAGTCAAAAATTATTTTAGAAATTAGAATCTATGGGAAGTGCTTAAAGAAACCTTCGTACATGGGAGGCCATGCGTCTAGGTTATGATAGATATCATATGGCCACAGAATTATTCTGGTTGACCCAATAGACCCCAAAGAAAACGAGAAGATTACTATCATATTCTTCCCAATGGTGAGTCTTCTCTTGACATATCATTATCTCTACTGTCTCTAATTGAGAATTATACTTCAAACAAACACCAAGATTATATAGGTAGTGCTCGTATATATACTCAGCAAGTGGATGAGCACAATCCTGTCTTATAATGACACGAGGTTGTATGTCATTAGACATCTTGTATGATAATGGCAAAACACTCTTCCAACGTTGGGTTCGCCTCACCCTATTGGTTTTCACCAAATATAACTACTAAATGAACCTTTCTATACTGCTTAGGGAGAACTCCACAGCTAGAGACCACCGTTCTATCCCTTGTTACCCCCGCTCGACCCAGCTACACTCTTATTACCTGAAAAGAATTGTGAAGCAAAAGGGTGAGCAAACTAGCCAGTAAAGAATATCATAACTAAAGATAATAAATTATCAATAGCTTTTCATCATAATAAATCAGAGATTTAGAACATATGGTAGATGATAAAAATTTCAACCATAGTTGCAGCGGAACGAGCAATCCATTAGAAGAGTCAAATAGACTATAAAGTCTATTATCTTCTCCACGTTAAAAGTCCACCAACAATGTTTTATCCCTGTAATATCAATCAACAATTCATGTCCACAATCACATGTATAACTCATAATCGTAATTGTAGTTCTAAATTCCTTTTCTCATCCATGACAAAGATAATTTTCATCACCTAAAATTCAAACATCATGGTTTATACCAAATCACAGTTCCTGTTCATAATCATACTAATAACTTCATCTTTGCACTACGGGCCAAAGATATTCATCAACAAGTCATCTTTGCACTACATGCCAAAGATATTCAACAACGTCATCTTTGCATTACGAGCCAAAGATATTCATTAACAACTCATCTTTGCACGACAGGCCAAAGATATTCAACAACGGGTCATCTTTGCATTACGAGCCAAAGATATTCATTAACAACTCATCTTTGCACTACAGGCCAAAGATATTCGTCAACAACTCATCTTTGCACTACAGGCCAAAGATATCCATATCTCAAAGAAATATATAATCATTTCAGAATTTATATAAACAATAATTATAACCATGTTAATCAATTCATCTTTACACTTAAGCTAAAGATATTCAATTATAAATTTAATGGTCATGATCATACCAGTTAACAATTCATCTTTGCACTACAGGCCAAAGATATTCTTCAGTCACGATCATACCAATAATTACCCATCTTTACACTCAAGTGAAAGAGAAATTCAACATTAGGGCTATAAAAATGTTATATATATAATAAAAATAATATGATCAACATCTAGTTTAATCTCAAGAGTAATATTCGTAAATCAACTATAATTTGGTTAGAAAGAAACCATTTTTATCGTGAATAGTAACTCGTGAATAGTAACTCATGAATAGTAACTCGTGAATAGTAACTCATAAATAGTAAACCCGACACAAAAAGGTAGAAATTCCACAATAAAATCCATACCGGTACCTCGGTATAATGATATTGAAAGAATAATATTTCTTAAGCTTATAAATAATTTATTTAAATTGTTTACACTTTACTAAATAATGCATTTAATCATCATAAAATGCCAACTCTTAAGATTTTATCATCAATAACCAAAACCCTCATCAAAAATCTGCATATACCTCATATAGGATTCTCAAGCCATAAAATCCTATTTTTCAATTTTCTTACTTCACATAACATATCTAATTCATTTACTCATAACTAGTCCATTTTTATGAAAAATACCAAATCAGTTTCAAAAATATTTCTTTTCTGAGATTTAGCATAATATAGTCCCATAGTGAACATATATTTTTCTCAGAATTTTTAAAATTCATTTACTATTTTTCATATGGCCAAAACAGCCGAATATTTAGACATTTATCAAAAATTGTACTTTTATCTAAAAATTTTGAAATTCACATAGTACACTCCTATCATATACATGTACTCCCAATAAAAACTTATCAATTTTGGAGTTAACCACAAGAAGTTATAAGTGGTTACTTTTAAAATAGTCTTTCCCCGTAAAATTCATAACTCTTAATCTATACATCCAAAAATCGTCATTTTTGGACACAATCAAGAAAACTCATCAATTAATTATTTTAAATTTTTTCAAAATTTTTGAACTTCAGAAAAATTACGAAACTGAAAATCATAACAACCCTTAAAATTCCTAACTATCCCTTACTATCCCTTACCTCAAAAGTGCAGTATTTCTAACTAGAATGCAAAGCCGAAGGAAACTTGCACTGAATAGCAACTCTCAAAGTATCTAAATACTCATAAAATATGCTTCATAATATAGAGAGAGAAAGAGAGAAAGCTTATATTTCTGTGTGTAATTTTCAATTCTAACTTAGCCCTCTATTTATAGGAAAATTTTAGTAGGCTTGACCTGCACCCTGATGGCTTTACCTGCTACTATTCCCACCACCACATTTGAAATATAATTTAGTACATTTCTTCACCAACCACAAGTGGGGCCCACCAATTCTAAAATTTTCTATCAAAATGATAAACTCCGAAAATTCAACAATTTCTGAACCAGTGATCTCGTAAAATTCATAACAAATCATACGTTCATTTTTAACGGTTCAAAATTTGTGGACATATACTCAACTTAGATATGTATAACATATCCAAAAATTACCACGATCCAACGGTCGGATTAAAAATTATAACCCCCGCAAAATATCTCAAAAACCCTGATTTTTAATACCTCCATTCCGACAAAAATACTGATTAAAAACCTCAACATTAACTCCTTCATTTTTAACCACAAAAATATATCCCTCATTTATATCCACATAAAATAAATATTTCCTTATCATATGAATCAATAATTAATTATTCACAAATAATATTACAGAATCACAATTATGACAACCAGGCCGTTCCCAGGAAAGAGGGGGCTTTCCAATAAGAATTTTTCCTTACTGGCGCGCAATTAGATGACCAAACCTCTCATTAGACAGAACTTTCTAGACATTGCCAATAATGATGTCTAATAATATTATTTAAATAATATGAATTATTGATCTGATAATGAAAAATACTGTGCAGCAACAATTATTGAAACAACAATAATATAAAATATCAACGCAGCAATTATTGAATCAATAAAATAAAATATTGAACAATAACTACTATAATAATTATTGAGTAGTGCATTCTTACGTAAGAATCAATAATTTCAAAAATACTATGCAATACCGTGTGCTACTGTGCAATAACGCGTATTATTGTATTTTAACCACCGGGTATTCCAACAGTGTTAACGGTAACAACTACGCCGTTATTTATAAAAACTCAAATTTGTCGTTTTCTTCACCCGACAGTTTATTCGTTATGGGACCCACAAATAGCTGCGCCGTCGTACGAATATTCCCCGACAGAAAGAATATTCCACGACCAAACGAATATTCCCCGACAACAATGATTATTTTATAACCACTTGCTTATTTTGAAAAAAAAAATTCACTATTCACCCATAACTTTAAACTTTTATCAATTTAACCATTTACTGAATAGTAATTATAAGAAAAATTGAATACTTTTATTTCATAAAATTCGGGGTCTTACAGATAATATGAATTATTGCTCCGATAATAGAAAATAATGTGTAGTGACAATTATTGAAACAACAGTAATATAACATATCAACGCTGTGACGCCCCCAAAATAGGTATACAACACCCATTCTGACTTGCCAAAATACATGGTACAGAAACAACTACATCTTTATTATTACAACACAAGAACTGTGAGTTTAAATACAAATATTATCATTTAGACAATATCCACACTCAAATAAGTCCTCATTACAATTATTGATACATTATTTCACAAAAATGGTGAGGACTACTAAAGTAACTTCTAGAACCATCATTACATACCCCGACTAGTACTCGCTACATTCTCGCCTCCTGAGAAAAATGGAACAAAAGGAAAAGGGTGAGCTCAACTAGCCCAGTAAAGAACATTATGACTAAGATAATACAGAACAAATTATCGTTAGTCTTCAACAGGGAAAAATTTAATAGAATACAATAGACAACAAGTTTTAAATCAATAACTGCAGCAGAAACAGCAAACCATTAGAAGAGTCAAGTAGAGAATGAGTTCTACTATCTTCTAAGATTTAAAAGTCCATCATCAATATTTTATCCCTGTAACAACAATCAGTAACCATCTTTAATCAAATATTCATCTTTGCACTACAAGCCAAAGATATTCACTTGTATCACCAGTCGGTCATGTTCATCTCAACACCTGTTCATCTTTGCACTACGGGCCAAAGATATTCATCAGTTAATCATTCATCTTTGCACTACGGGCCAAAGATATTCAGTAATATCATCATTTAGGACTGAGGATGATGAAAAATATCTTAAAGAAAACGAATCCAGTGAAACAAAATAACAATATTAAGGATTCGTATTTCGATTTATCCATGTCCAAAAATACCTTATAATTATTCATAGTGAAGTAGAATTCAAGAATGATCAAAACATGGATACAATCAAAGCTAGTACCCAGAATAGATATTTTGGACGAAAAGAAGAAAATTTTATTTTTCGGTGAATAGTAACTCGTGAATAGTAACTCATGAATAGTAACCTCGACGTGAAAAGTTCCAAATTTGATAAAAAATTCTAACCAATATTTCGGCATAATGATATTGAAGAAATAATATCATTTTCGAATAAAATAACATCCCTTACCTCGTAAAGACAGTACTTCTGGTCGGTATACCGGTATAAGGCTGAAAGAAACTTGCTCTGATGAATAGAAACTCTCAAAGTATCTAAATACTCACAAAATACACTCAATAATCTAGAGAGAGAAAGAGAGAAAACTTGTTTCTGGTGTGATTTTCAATTCTAACTTAGCCCTCTATTTATAGAAAAATGTTAGCACGCCGAAGCAGACTTAACCTGCAACCTGATGGCTTTACCTGCTACTATTCCCACCCACCACATTTGAATAAAAATTTCAGCACATTTCCTCACCAACCAAGAGTGGGGCCCACCAATTCTAGAATTTTTTTACAAAAATGATTAACTCCGAAAATTCAACAATTTCTGAACCAGTCATCTCGTAAAATTCATAATAAATCATACGTTAATTTTTAACGGTTCAAAATTTGAGGACATATACTCAACTTATATATGTATAACATATCCAAAAATTACCACGATCCAACGGTCGAATTAAAAATTTAACCCCCGCAAAATATCTTAAAAACCCTGATTTTTAATACATCCATTCCGACAAAAATACTGATAAAAAACTCGACATTAACTTCTTCATTTTTAACCACAAAAATATATCCCTCATTTATATCCACAAAAATAAATATTTCCTTATCATATGAATCAATAATTAATTATTCACAAATAATATTACAGAATCACATTTATGACAACCAGGCCGTTCCCAGGAAAGAGGGGGCTTTCTAATAAGGATTTCTCCTTACTGGCGCGCAATTAGATGACCAAACCTCTCCTTAGACAGAACTTTCTAGACATTACCAATAATGTTATCTAATAATATTATTCAAATAATATGAATTATTGATCTGATAATGGGAAATACTGTGTAGTGACAATTATTGAAACAACAGTAATATAAAATATCAATGCAGCAATTATTGAATCAATAAAATAAAATACTGAACAGTAATTACTGTAACCATTATTGAGTAGTGCCTTCTTACGTAAGAATCAATAATTAGTGCAATCAGGGTGCTACTGTGTAACAACGCGTATTACTGTATTTTAACCACCGGGTATTCCAACAGTATTAACGGTAACAACTAGGCCGTTATTAATAAACAACATATACTTGTCGTTTTCTTCACCCAATCGCTTTCCGTTATGGGGCCCACACAAGGCTGCGCCGTCGTACGAATATTCCCCGACAGCAAGAATATTCCACGACCAAACGAATATTCCCCGACAAAATGAATATTTTATAACCACTTGCTTATTTTGTAAAATTTGCACATTTTACCCATAACTAACCTCATTAATCAATTTAACACTTACTATTTCAAAATAATAAATAGAGGGAATTTAAATTTCATTTATTAATAATTTGGGGTCTTACAACCTCCCCTCCTTATGAAATTTCGTCCTCGAAATTGATGTACGTACATGGTGTTTCGAAAAGATGAGGATACCTCGCTTTCATTTCCGTTTCCAACTCCCAGGTCATTTCCTCAATAGCATGGTTTCTCCACAAAATTTTAACTTGTGGTATGACCTTCGTGCGTAGGACATGCTCCTTTCTATCCAAGATCTTGACAGGTACCTTTTCGTACGTTAAGTCTTCAGCTATCTCGTCCGGTTCTAACTCAATAACGTGGTCTGGATCTTTCACATATTTACGTAACACAGATATATGAAAAATATTATGAACACGAGACATACTTGGAGGTAACGCGAGTCTATAGGCCACATTTCCTACTCGGTCAAGAATCTAAAATGGACCAATAAATCGTGGATTGAGCTTTCCTCTCTTCCCAAATCTTGTAACTCCTTTCCATGGAGCCACACGCAACAATACATGATCCCCAATGTCAAATTCCATGTCCTTTCGATGAAGATCCGCATAACTCTTTTGTCGATCCTGTGCCATTTGTATACGTTGTCGAATCGTTTGGATCTTCTCTGTAGTCATGCGTACCAACTCTGGTCCCAACAATGTTGCTTCACCCACCTCGTCCCAGCATACTGGAGAGCGACACTTTCGTCCATATAATGCTTCAAATGGGGCCACACCTATACTTGCCTGATAACTGTTATTGTAAGAGAATTCCACCAATGGTAGGTACTTATCCCAACTCCCTTTGAAATCTAGGACACAAAGTCTTAATAGATCTTCAAGAGTTTGAATAGTCCTCTCTGATTGTCCGTCCGTTTGAGGATGGTATGCCGAACTAAATCGTAAATCTGTGCCCATAGCTTTTTGCAAGCTAACCCAAAATCTTGAAGTGAATCTTGGGTCACGATCCGAAACTATGGATACTGGCATGCCATGCAGTCTCACAATCTCATCTACGTATATACGAGCAAGACGTTCAAGGGAATAAGTTTCCCGTATCGGCAAGAAATGAGCAGACTTGGTTAATCTATCAACAATAACCCAAATAGCATTTATACCTTGAGAAACCGTGGGAAGACCCGTAACGAAATCCATGGTAATGTGTTCCCACTTCCATTTCGGAATCGCAAGTGGTTGCAATGGACCCTTTGGCACTTGATGTTCCGCCTTTACACGTTGACAAGTTAAACACCTCGAGATAAACTTTGTAATCTCTCTCTTCATATTATTCCACCAAAATGTATGTCGAAGATCATGATACATTTTGGTACTTCCAGGATGGATTGCAAATGGTGTATTATGTGCTTCCATCATGATCTTGTACTTTAAATCAGAATCGTTAGGAACACAAAGTCTGGAGTGGACTCGAAGTATTCCTTCTTCTTCGATTCTTGCTTCTGGAATAGAACCTTCTTGCATTTTCTTCTTCATATGCATCAGCTCTATGTCCGTAGCTTGAGCAGCTTTAACTTTATCGATTAAAGTCGATTCTACTCGTATATTTGATATCATCATGTGGGTACTTGGAGCCTTCATCTCTATCTCCATCCTTTGCAAGTCATACAAAATGGGCCTTTGTGTTAACAACATTGCACTCGTACCCACATATGATCTTCTACTCAATGCTCCAGCTACTACGTTTGCTTTTCCAGGATGATATTGGATGGTATGATCGTAATCTTTCAACAGCTCGAGCCAACGTCGCTGCCGCATGTTGAGTTCCTTTTGGGTGAAGAAATATTTAAGGCTTTTATGATCTGTATAGATCTCCACTTTCTCCCCATACAGGTAGTGTCTCCAGATCTTCAACGCAAAAACTACTGCTGCCAACTCCAAATCATGAGTAGGATAATTCCTCTCATATTCTTTGAATTGTCGCGAGGCATAGGCTATGACTTTTCCATGTTGCATGAGAACACATCCTAACCCTTTGCCTGAAGCATCACTGTAGATAAAAAATCCATCTGAACCAGATGGTATTGTCAGAACAGGTGCCGAAATGAGTCTCCTCTTAAGCTCTTGAAAACTCTTCTCGCATTCCTCGCTCCATACGAATTTGATATCTTTCCGAGTCAGCTGAGTTAACGGGGTAGCGATTCGAGAAAACCCTTCCACGAATCTTCGATAATAACCAGCTAAGCCTAGAAAGCTACGTACTTCGGTCACCGTCTTTGGTTGCTCCCAACTTTGTATTGCTTCAATCTTCGCCGGGTCAACAGATACTCCATGTTTTGACACCACGTGCCCTAGGAAAGCTACTTCCTCAAGCCAGAACTCGTATTTCTTCAACTTAGCATATAACTTGTTTTCACGCAGCCTTTGGAGTACCAGCTTCAAATGATGCTCATGATCTTCACGGCTTTTGGAATATATGAGGATGTCATCAATAAAGACAACAACGAACTGATCCAAATAATTCTTGAATACTCGGTTCATCATATCCATGAAAGCCGCAGGAGCATTAGTCAATCCAAAAGACATGACTAGGAATTCATAATGCCCGTACCGAGTTCTGAAGGCAGTCTTTGGAATATCCTCAGTTTTAACCTTCAGTTGATGATATCCAGAACGAAGATCGATCTTTGAAAAGAATTGTGCTCCTTGTAACTGGTCAAACAGGTCATCAATACGAGGTAGCGGATACCTATTCTTAATAGTGACATGGTTTAATTCCCGGTAATCAATACAAAGTCGCATACTCCCGTCTTTCTTCTTTACAAATAAAACAGGAGCACCCCAAGGAGATGTACTAGGACGAATGAAACCGATGTCCAACAACTCTTGTAGTTGGACCTTTAACTCCTGAAGTTCAATAGGAGCCATTCGATATGGAGTTTTAGAAATGGGCTTTGTACCAGGTTCAAGATCAATAAAGAATTTAATTTCTCGTTCCAGGGGTAGACCGGGAAGTTCTTCAGGAAATACGTCAGGAAAGTCAATAACAACAGGAATATTATTCAAATTTGACGTGTCTTTATTCAAATCCATAACATGGGCTAAGAAAGCTTGACATCCATTTTTTAATAAACGAATGGCTTTATGGCTTGATATAACAGTGATTGATTTTAATGGCTTAGTTGTTTGAATTCGTACAATAGGTTGGTTAGGAATATGAAAATTAACAACCTTACGAAAACAATCAATTTTGGCATGATGAGTAGTTAACCAATCAATCCCTAAAATCACATCAAAAGCAAGTATCTTTAAAGAGATAAGGTCAATAGGTAAGGTGATGGTGCCAACTTGGATCACACAAGATTTATAAACAGTGGATGTGATAAAAGTTTCTCCTAACGGAGTCTCCACAGATAAATCAAAGTCTAACTTCTCCGAAGTCAAGTTTAAAAGTTGAGCACAAGCAGGAGAGATAAAAGAATGGGTAGAACCAGTATCTAATAAGGTATAAACTTCGCATGAATTTATGATTAGCTTACCCGTGATCACCTCGTTTGGGTTCCTTGCATGTTGACCAGTCACGACAAACGCTCTTCCAGGAACTGTTGACTTTATCTTTTCTGGGACAGCTTTTTGAGTTACCATCCCCGCTGGACTTGGTTTTGCTACAGTGCAATCTCGAGCGATATGTCCTTCCTTTCCACAGTTATAACATACCTTAAAATGTTGTGGGCAGTTTGGGCTGATATGTCCTTCTTTTCCGCACTTATAACATATAACCGGTGGTCGTTCTCCTCCCTTGGAACCAGTTGCTGCTGATGCTGACGTCTTCGTATTGTCATTGTTGAATCTCCTCTTTTTAAAATCTCCTCCCGACTCGCTTCTTCTATTTTCATAGCCACGATTACCACCAGAGTGGTTGCCGTTCTTGTCTGTATTTTTCTTTCTCCGCTGGTTATCATTGTTCAGATGACTGCTGTCACCGATATGATCCTGGTTGTGGTCCCTCAGTTGACCGTACTCATTATCTCGCTCTAATAATTGAGCCCTGTTGACAACATCTGAATAGAGAGAAAATTTATGAGAAATGAGATATTGACGTATGCCGGGTTTCAAACCTCTCAAAAACATCCTCGTCATACGTTCCTCATTCTCCACCAAATGAGGTGCAAACCTGGACAACTCTGCAAACCTCGCCTCGTACTGAGACACCGTCATGTTATTCTGCTCCAGTCTAATAAACTCTACCTCCTTCATATGACCAATACTTTCAGGAAAGTACTTGTCATTGAACAGTTTCTGAAATGTCTCCCAAGACATGCTAAGTGCGGTTGGATGGGTACGCTTCACAGACTCCCACCAGTAGTCTGCCTCGCCACGGAACATAAAGGTGGCGAATGGAACCTTCTGTTCCTCCGTGCATCCCAAGACATCGAATATCTTGGTAATTTGCTTGACCCACGTTTCCGCCATGATCGGATCCGGCTTCCCCTTAAATTCTGGTGGTCCCAATTCTTTGAACTGTTTGGCTGTGACAAACCGTGAATTGCTATCATTTCCTCCTGTATTTTGAACACGAGTCTCCCTCGTCTGGTTTTGCATAAATTGCAAAAAACTTCTAAACATTCCATCATTCATCATCTGCTCATTGGTGTTGTTCACAGGAGGAACATTGCAAGCCTGTTGCACGTTCTCCTCGTTGGTAAGCACCGGTGTCTCCACGGTCTCATTTACTCCACTGTTAACATTCTCAGTCGACATTCTCAAATACTGCCACAAAACAAGGGTTAATTAAATAAATTAACAAATCACATAATACCCCTATATTATGACTGACCAATAAATAAGCTTAGGTAGGACACACTAGCGAAGGATTTATTCGTCTCTCCCCTCCTAGTTCTATTCTCTGATCTCCGCCAGAGATCATATCCCTAAGCTCTGATACCAACTGTGACGCCCCCAAAATAGGTATACAACACCCATTCTGAGTCGCCAAAATACATGGTACAGAAAAAACTACATCTTTATTATTACAACACAAGAACTGTGAGTTTAAATACAAATATTGTCATTTAGACAATATCCACACTCAAATAAGTCCTCATTACAATTATTGATACATTATTTCACAAAAATGGTGAGGACTACTAAAGTAACTTCTAGAACCATCATTCCATACCCCGACTAGTACTCGCTACATTCTCGCCTCCTGAAAAAAATGGAACAAGAAGGAAAAGGGTGAGCTCAACTAGCCCAGTAAAGAACATTATGACTAAGATAATACAGAACAAATTATCGTTAGTCTTCAACAGGGAAAAATTTAATAGAATACAATAGACAACAAGTTTTAAATCAATAACTGCAGCGGAAACAGCAAACCATTAGAAGAGTCAAGTAGAGAATGAGTTCTACTATCTTCTAAGATTTAAAAGTCCATCATCAATATTCTATCCCTGTAACAACAATCAATAACCATCTTTAATCAAATATTCATCTTTGCACTACAAGCCAAAGATATTCACTTGTATCACCAGTCGGTCATGTTCATCTCAACACCTGTTCATCTTTGCACTACGGGCCAAAGATATTCATCAGTTAATCATTCATCTTTGCACTATGGGCCAAAGATATTCAGTAATATCATCATTTAGGACTGAGGATGATGAAAAATATCTTAAAGAAAACGAATCCAGTGAAACAAAATAACAATATTAAGGATTCGTATTTCGATTTATCCATGTCCAAAAATACCTTATAATTATTCATAGTGAAGTAGAATTCAAAAATGATCAAAACATGGATACAATCAAAGCTAGTACCCAGAATAGATATTTTTGATGAAAAGAAGAAAATTTTATTTTTCGGTGAATAGTAACTCGTGAATAGTAACTCATGAATAGTAACCCCGACGTGAAAAGTTCCAAATTTGATAAAAATTTCCAACCAATATTTCGGCATAATGATATTGAAGAAATAATATCATTTTCGAATAAAATAACATCCCTTACCTCGTAAAGACAGTACTTCTGGTCGGTATACCGGTATAAGGCTGAAAGAAACTTGCTCTGATGAATGAAACTCTCAAAGTATCTAAATACTCACAAAATACACTCAATAATCTAGAGAGAGAAAGAGAGAAAACTTGTTTCTGGTGTGATTTTCAATTCTAACTTAGCCCTCTATTTATAGGAAAATGTTAGCACGCCGAAGCAGACTTAACCTGCAACCTGATGGCTTTACCTGCTACTATTCCCACCCACCACATTTGAATAAAAATTTCAGCACATTTCTTCACCAACCAAGAGTGGGGCCCACCAATTCTAGAATTTTCTACCAAAATGATTAACTCCGAAAATTCAACAATTTCTGAATCAGTCATCTCGTAAAATTCATAATAAATCATACGTTAATTTTTAACGGTTCAAAATTTGAGGACATATACTCAACTTATATATGTATAACATATCCAAAAATTACCACGATCCAACGGTCGAATTAAAAATTATAACCCCCGCAAAATATCTCAAAAACCCTGATTTTTAATACCTCCATTCCGACAAAAATACTGATAAAAAACTCGACATTAACTTCTTCATTTTTAACCACAAAAATATATCCCTCATTTATATCCACAAAAATAAATATTTCCTTATCATATGAATCAATAATTAATTATTCACAAATAATATTACAGAATCACATTTATGACAACTAGGCCGTTCCCAGGAAAGAGGGGGCTTTCCAATAAGGATTTCTCCTTACTGGCGCGCAATTAGATGACCAAACCTCTCCTTAGACAGAACTTTCTAGACATTGCCAATAATGTTATCTAATAATATTATTCAAATAATATGAATTATTGATCTGATAATGGGAAATACTGTGTAGTGACAATTATTGAAACAACAGTAATATAAAATATCAACGCAGCAATTATTGAATCAATAAAATAAAATACTGAACAGTAATTACTGTAATCATTATTGAGTAGTGCCTTCTTACGTAAGAATCAATAATTAGTGCAATCAGTGTGCTACTGTGTAACAACGCGTATTACTGTGTTTTAACCACCGGGTATTCCAACAGTATTAACGGTAACAACTACGCCGTTATTAATAAATAACATATACTTGTCGTTTTCTTCATCCAATCGCTTTCCGTTATGGGGCCCACACAAGGCTGCGCCGTCGTACGAATATTCCCCGACAGCAAGAATATTCCACGACCAAACGAATATTCCCCAACAAAATGAATATTTTATAACCACTTGCTTATTTTGTAAAATTTGCACATTTTACCCATAACTAACCTCATTAATCAATGTAACACTTACTATTTCAAAATAATAAATGGAGGGAATTTAAATTTCATTTATTAATAATTTGGGGTCTTACAAACGCAGCAATTATTGAATCAATAAAACAAAATACTGAACAGTAATTACTGTAACCATTATTAAGTAGTGCCTTCTTACGTAAGAATCAATAATTGGTGCAATACCGTGTGCTACTGTACAACAACGCGTATTACCGTGTTTTAACCACCGGGTATTCCAACAGTATTAACGATAACAACTACGCCGTTATTTATAAACAACTTATTTTTGTCGTTTTCTTCATCCAATCGCTTTCCGTTATGGGGCCCACAAAAGACTGCGCCGTCGTACGAATATTCTCCGACAGTAAGAATATTCCACGACCAAGCGAATATTCCCTGACAACAATGAATATTTTATAACCACTTGCTTATTTAAAATATTTGCGCATTTTACCCATAACTAACCACATTAATCAACCCTTACTATTTCAGAATAATAAATAGAGGAAATTAAATTTTATTTATTAATAATTCGGGGTCTTACATTATGGTCTATTTGACTCTTCTAATGGATTGCTCGTTCCGCTGCAACTATGGTTGAAAATTTTTATCATCTACCATATATTCTAAATCTCTGATTTATTACTGTTGAAGGCTATTGATAATTTATTTATCTTTAGTCATAATATTCTTTACTGGGCTAGTTGAGCTCACCATTTTGCTTCACAATTCCTTTCAGGTAATAAGAGTGTAGCTGGGTCGAGCGGGGATAACAGGGAAATAGAACGGTGGTCTCTAGCGGTGAAAGTTCTCCCTAAGCAGTATAGAAAAGTTCATTTAGTAGTTATATTTGGTGAATCCAATAGGGTAAGGCGTACCCAACGTTGGAAGGGTGTTTTGTCACTATCATAGAAGATGTCTAACGACATACAATCTCGTGTCATCATAAGACATGATTGTACACATCCACTTGCTGAGTATATCTACGAGCACTACCTATATAATCTTGGTGTTTATTTGAAGTTTAATTCTCAATTAGAGACAGTGGAGATATTGATATGTCAAGAGAAGACTCACCATTGGAAAGAATATAATAGTAATCTTCTCGTTTTTCTTTGGGGTCTATTGGGTCAACCAAGGAAAGAATATAATAGTAATTTTCTCGTTTTTCTTTGGGGTCTATTGGGTCAACCAAGGATAATTCTGTGGACATATGATATCTATCATAAAAGGATAATTCTGTGGACATATGATATCTATCATAACCTAGACGCATGGGCTCCCATGTACGAAGGTTTTCTTGAGCACTTTCCAAATATTCTAGTTTCTAAAACATATTCTAGTTTCTAAAACAGTTTTTGACTGTACCTTTATGTAAGGTGCCATTGTGTACCTTTATGTAAGGTGCCATTGTGACGTGCTAAGGTGCCATTGTGACGTGCTATCCAAGGTTGGGATGAGAGTTACAGTTGGTATAAGGTTGGGATGAGAGTTACAGTTGGTATATATTTGTATCAAAACTCCTGTATTTTGCACAATAATTGTAGTAATAAAGTTATAGTTTTCTGTACCATGTATTTGGCGACTCAAAATGAGTTGGGTGAATTGGACCTATTTTGAGGTTGTCACATATATGTTAAAACTCTCTGCGTTTTTTTCTTTACAAAACAAGATGAGTTATATATTTTGATACAGTTAAATGACCAAAATTGATGCTCAATTTTAAAATACACCATCGATATCGTTGTTGATCTTGACTGTAATTTTTGTCGTTTTAACTACATCAAAATATAACAATTTTCATGAGTATTCCAATGATATATAATAGAAAGAGAATTTCTTGTTTCAAACAAAAAAATCATTGAATTATGAAAAAATTTAATTGAATAAACAGAAAAAGTTATTTTAAAATAAATTATGTAAAAAGAACATTAATTCGCAAGAAATATATAGTTGTGGTATCCACAAATTCTTTTTATAGATGCACTATATATATTAGTTTACATGGCATACACTGTGTGTGTTAGAAAGATAAAAATAGGATGGTAAAAGATAGAGAAAAAAGTGAATAAAATATTTATATATAAAGAAAAAATTTAAAGAGTAAAATAGAAAAATTCACTATTTTATTTACACCAAATTAATGTCCTGATCCTAAAGAGTGGTAGAATTTGTTTGTGGCTAAGAATTCAGCCACAATCCTACTAAGCAATAACCAGTCGGTGGGCAATAGGTTCTGTAACAACCGGATTTTTCTAATAATTAATGACAGTTATTAATGATAATAATTAGATACCAGACACAAAATAATTAAGCTATAAAAAAAACACTTAAGTAACTAACTAGTTACTGAAACATATCTCCTAACAAATACTACTGCAAGATAACTTTTTGAAATTCAAAAGATGTAACTAATTAGTTGATAAGACTTTTAAATTTTTTAAAAGAAGTCTACAAATGATAGGAAATTTTTTTTATCAAATAAACATAATATTCATTTATTATACCATTCAAAGATAAAGCGGAGTTTTATAATATTTGTAAGTAGATATATAACTATACGAAAGTAACATGAAAACTAAAAAATGAGCATGGTCATGGAATTATTAGCATTCATTTTTCAAAAGTAAAAACATATTAAATTAAAATGCATAAAGCCTGGTGACAATGAAGAAAAAATTATATTTAAATTTGCCTTTCGAAGTTTTTAAAATAAAATAAAAAGTTGAAACATGGCCCAACTAACAAAAACATGTATTAACAAAGATAGAGGATTAGGAATTGGTTGAATCATTTATTTTCATAAAATACGTACTACTACTATCATCAATTAATTAAAATTAAACAGTACCAGATGAAGAAATTGATCAATCCTAGCTACTTAAACAATTGTATAATCATCCTTGCGCAGCTTGGCAGAAGCATATGGCCAACAGAATATCAATACTAATAAATAAAAAGGATGAACGATGCCCATCCATATAATGTTAGTCCACATGCGGTCTTTTGAGCCTGGAAAACATTGGTGTGATTCCGAGTTGTAGTCAATATTATATATAATTATGGCTGAAAACGCCACAACAGAAAGTATATCGGCCACAACAACGACGAAGAAGGGAATCACACAGATATAGTCAAAATCACGACTCTCCCGATCTGATTTAGGAGCAATATTAATCACAATTAGAAAAATAAAAAAAATGGGCGTGATGATTGCTGTGCAGAATAAGGAAAAAATGGGCAAGATGATTATTGTCCAAATTGGGTAGCATTCTTTTTGTTTCAGCAGCTCCGGGCGCTCAGCAACTTCACCCCATATTGTATATATGGATATAAGTAGAATGACCATAGTAACAGTCCATAGTACCCCGAAGACAAACAGTTTTACAAAAAAAGCACAACACGATCTAACTTTTTCGCTTTCATCTTCATCATAATTATACTCCATTCTCGATCTATATTATATATTTCTTCCCTTTGATTTGTTGGGCAGGAAGTTAATTTATAGGGCTCAAATAACTCCTCAACTGAAAAACACAGTTTCGGAAAAGATAGAGATAGGTTTTGATTCCATTTGTTTTAAAAATTGACATGCTTATCCAGTTTTCTAAAATAATTAATTATATATGTATGTGAATTTATTTTATATTAATTAATAAAATAATTATTAATACATTTTTTTAGTGTTAATTATAACCCTACTTATTCATAAATGATAAAAAAAAATTGCTAACCTTTTTTTCTCAATTTTTAATGGAGGCATTTGAGTAACTTTATTTTAATTTATCAAATGTATGGGCTATAATATACTAATATATAGGATATCTCCAAGCCCCGTATTTATTCAAATTATTGTTTCACTTTTGGACGTTTCTCCATTTTATCGAATGTATGGGTTACTTATTCGATTATGAATAATCACCTATATACAGATTATTAAATATTTAATTATTAATATTAAAAAAATAGTCATATTATGTTATTTCTATTTGATAAAAGATATATACTTATCAATAATTAATAAAAGATATATACTTATCAATAAAAGATATATACTGTATGGACGGTGGGATTTATGTCAAACTTTGAACGGTCTAAATGATTTATTGAGTGAGCGAAAAATTCAAAATTATTTGTATTTTATTAGATAGATTGGAGAGAGAAAAGAAAAAAAAAAAATATATATATATATATATATATATATATATATATATATATATATATATATATATATATTAGTATTTCTTAGTGTCTTTGCATCCCCTCCAAAAAAAGGAAAGAAAAAAGATGGATGAAGCCAAGCATCATCACGTGCTTGGTAGTTACATTATTTAGAGATAATCTAAATCACCATGCATCTAACTATAAAACAAATATAAAAAATAAGACGAATATATTATATTTTGTTTAATTTGTAAATTATGATTAATCAAACAATAATTATCATATCATCACAAATGGCATGCATTTTAATTTAATTTTTCAACATCATCATTTTGACCATTGACGGATCCAAGTAGGTAGGGGCCAGGCCACCCATAAGTTGTTGTAATTTTTTCCTATATACATACATATATATGTTAAAATGTAAGAAAAAATGACTTAGTTTATATTTATTAAATAATTTTATTTTAAAGAAAAAATCTCATTAATTTTTATATAGTAATATAAAATGAGACCATCCTTAATTTTACTATCATCATTTCATCTAATTATAAAAAATAATTAAGAAAATGTATTCTAGACAAAGGAAAAAGGAAGTGATTCAAAAATAAATATTTCAACAAGTCCAAAATTATATATATGTTTAATTTTATTGAATTCTTTTTTTATTTACTTTGTATTTATATGTGCGTGTATATATATAGTTAAAAAGATATTAATTTTTTAAATAGTTCAAATTTTATCCACCCATAATAAATGTTGATATCTCGATCATAAAATCTTCTACTTCACTCCGCCTCTAAAGTTGCCGACCTGGAGAACTTAATTCATTGAAATAAACGTAAATATTCACACCATATCATAAATAATATTTTCCTAACTTGTGTTTGATTAATTAATAAAATAATTTTTTAAATTAAAATACAAGTAGCAACTAGCACAAAATATTATGGTCCATTTGGGAGACTCCAAATTTAATGGTATTCAAAAATGAGATTTAGGTACCTTTTAAAATACAAAATAAACTCATACAGTCTATTGTAAATTTAGGTATCATATATATCTTCGCAAAAAGTGATAAATCTATAGTCAGTTTGCATTTTAGTCTTTAAAAAATCTTCAAATATAAAAAATGTATTTTTATTTCATTATTTACTTACCGTTTATATCAAATAAATATAATATTTATTTATTATACCATTCAAAGATAGAGTGGAGCCAAGAAAATTCACTCATATAATATTTGTAAGTAGAAAATTGTACATGAAAAATAAAATGAGCAGATTGTTTGGCCTAGCTAGTGGTCAAGGAATTATTAACATTCGTTTTCCAAAGGCAAAAACATATTGAATTAAAGCACATAAAGCTTGGTAAATATATAATTATTAATACTAAAAAAAATAGTCATATTATGTCATTTCTATTTGGTAGAAGATATATGCTTACCAATAATTAATATTATACCGAATAGAATTATATTAGTGTACTTCCTATTAGTAATTTATTACCAAAGTTAAGTGTGATTTTCTACCTTGGTAGATAGATGGGAAAAACATGTCATAAATATTATCTTAGTTTAACGGTTAATTTTATTGCTATAAATGCTCATGCAGTACTTTCAAGGTATGAGAAATTGGTTGAATGAAGAGTTAGGTTGGTAGTTAAATAATGTATGACCAAATAGAATTGCACATCAAGTTTGGATGATAGTCTACGCGCGTGAGATATCAGTATATATAACTCATTTACAAAATAGAAATGCTAGTCAAGGTTAGTCAAAATAATGTGAGTTATCACCATTATTTAGCAAAACAAAAACAAGTTATCATGGTAAGTACTATAATTTATGTTATATTAAAGAAATTAAATAATTTTTAAGGTATTGGTGGCGACTAAATTTTTTAAGTGATCAGGTTGTTATCCATTCTCAATCTATATTATATACTTCTTCCCTTTGATTTGTTGGGCAGGAAGTTAATTTATAGGGCTAAAAACCTCCTGAACTGCACATGTTTCCATTTGTTTTAAAAATTCACATGCTTATCCAGTTTTACTAAAATATATATATATATATATATATATATATATATATATATATATATATATATATATATATATAATTATATATACATACTCCACTTGTTTTGTAAAAATAATTTCATTTAATTTTTATCCTACCCAATCTACAAAATTATGTATGTATGTGTGTGAATTTATATATATATATATATATATATATATATATATATATATATATAATTATATATACATACTCCACTTGTTTTGTAAAAATAATTTCATTTAATTTTTATCCTACCAATCTACAAAATTATGTATGTATGTGTGTGAATTTATTTTATATTAATTAATAATACATTTTTTTAAACCTTTAAGTATTTTATATCTGTATATTTTTCTTTATTGTCTGTTACTTGTTTTAATATTGTTATATGTGAATGTATACACGACTATTTTAAATATTTAAAATTACAAAGTTAGTCTTCTTTTCATTAATTCATATTTTTTTAGTGTTAATTATAACCCTACTTATTCATAAAATGATAAAAAAAAATTTGCTAACCTTTTTTTCTCTAATATTTTTAATGGAGTGAGAATTAGGGCGAGGATGTGGACTTAATGGAGGCATTTGAGTAACTTTATTTTAATTTATCAAATGTATGGTCTATAATATACTACTCCCTCCGTCCCAGGATAAAAGTTCTTATTACTATTTTGAGTTGTCCCAGATAAATGTCCACTTTCTTTTAATAACTAAACTTTTACACAATTTTTCCTATTATAGTACCATTAACATTAAATATTTCATATTTTTCTTATTCTAATTCTCTCTCCATATTCAATAATTATAATTAATTATGTGCTGAAAATATTGTTAATTGAAAAACTAAAAAGACACTATCTCATCTACCTTGAAAATCTCACATGCACTTAATTTGTTTATTGATTTTTTTATTCCCACCCCATTAGAAACTCATTTGTAAAATTTTAAAAGTATATTTTTATTTTGTGTTTATTGTAAAATTAATAAATTATTGATTTAATAGTAGTGACATAGTAACTAAATAGTAATGTCAAACTTACGATTGGTAAGTCCTTTTGTAATAATATCGATAAATAAATAAAAAGTAGGATAGTATTTATATAGAGAGAGTGAGGGGGGTTAAAAAAGTAAGAGACAAAAGTAACTCATCCAAATAATGATATTGTGTTAGGGGTTGGCTAGGCTTGTCTTGCAGGTTGCGTACACAAGACTAACAATGTTACAGCGTGTAAGTGCTTGTGCAGTGGGCAGGGGGCATGGTGCAGGGTTTTAAGAAAGCCCAAATCTGTCGATCATGCACTGTGTTTTAAGAAAGCCCAAATGTGACGCCCCCAAAATAGGTATACAACACCCATTCTGAGTCGCCAAATACATGGTACAAAAAATAAACTACAACTTCAATAATACAATTGTCGTGCATAATACGACAACACATACTGTGAGTTTAAATACAAATATTGTCTTCTTGACAATATCCACACTCAAATAAATCCTCATTACAATTATTCAAACACTATTTTACAGAAATAGTGAGGACTGCTAAAACATCTTTCTAGAACCATCACTCCATACCCCGACTAGATCCTGCTATGTTATCACCTCCTGAGAAGAAAAATGGAACAAAAAGGAAAAGTGTCAACTAGCCCAGTAAAGAATATTATGACTAAGATAATATACAACAAATTATCGTTAGTCCTCAACAGGGAAAAATCTGATAGAATATAATCGACAACAAGTTTTAGATCAACAACTGCAGCGAAAACAGCAAACCATTAGAAGAGTCAAGTAGAGAAAGAATTCTACTATCTTCTAAGATTTGAAAGTACATCATCAATATTTTATCCCTGTAACATCAATTAATAATCATCTTTATTCAAATATTCATCTTTGCACTACAGGCCAAAGATATTCATTTGTATCACCTGTCAGTCATGTTCATCTCAACACCTGTTCATCTTTGCACTACAAGCCAAAGATATTCATCAAGTAATCATACATCTTTGCACTACAGGCCAAAGATATTCAGTAATATCATCATTTAGGACTGAGGATGATGAAAAATATCTTAAAGAGAACGAATCCAGTGAGACAGAAGGACAAATATTAGAGATTCGTATAACAGTTTATCCAAGATCAATAATACTTCATAATAATCAATTGTGAAGCAGAATTCAAAAATAAAGATCAAAACATGGATACAATCAAAGATAGTAGCCATAATAGACATCTTGGACAAAAAGGAAAAATTTTATTTTTCGGTGAATAGTGCCGTATACGTGAATAGTAACTCCGACACAAAAAGTTCTAAATTTGATAAAAACTCATATCAATATTTCAGCATAATGATATTGAAGAAAATAATATCATTTAAGAAGAAAATAATATCCCTTACCTCAAGATATCAGTACTTCTGGTCGGAATACCGGTATAAGGCTGAAAGAAACTTGCTCTGATGAATAGAAACTCTCAAAGTATCTAAATACTCACAAAATACACTCAATAATCTAGATAGAGAAAGAGAGAAAACTTGTTTCTGGTGTGATTTTCAATTCTAACTTAGCCCTCTATTTATAGGAAAATTTTAGTAGGTTTGACCTGCAACCTGATGGCTTTACCTGCTACTATTCCCACCCACCACATTTGAAATATAATTCAGCACATTTCTTCACCAACCACAAGTGGGGCCCACCAATTCTAGAATTTTTCATCAAAATGATAAACTCCGAAAATTCAACAATTTCTGAACCAGTCATCTCGTAAAATTCATAATAAATCATACGTTCATTTTTAACGGTTCAAAATTTGTGGACATATACTCAACTTATATATGTATAACATATCCAAAAATTACCACGATCCAACGGTCGGATTAAAAATTATAACACCCGCAATATTTCTCAAAAATCCTGATTTGATTTTTAATACCTCCATTCCGATAAAAATACTGATAAAACACCTCAACATTAACTCCTTCATTTTTAACCACAATAAATATATCCAACATTTATATCCACATAAAATAAATATTTCCTTATCATATGAATCAATAATTAATTATTCACAAATAATATTACAGAATCACATTTATGACAACCAGGCCGTTCCCAGGAAAGAGGGGGCTTTCCAATAAGGATTTCTCCTTACTGGCGCGCAATTAGATGACCAAACCTCTCCTTAGACAGAACTTTCTAGACATTGCCAATAATGTTATCTAATAATATTATTCAAATAATATGAATTATTGATCTGATAATAGAAAATACTATGCAGCAACAATTATTGAAACAATAATAATATAAAATATCAACGCAACAATTATTGAATCAATAAAATAAAATATTGAACAATAACTACTGTAACAATTATTGAGTAGTGCCTTCTTACGTAAGAATCAATAATTGGTGCAATACCGTGTGCTACTGTATTTTAACCACTGGGTATTCCAACAGTATTAACGGTAACAACTACGTCGTTATTTATAAATAACTTATACTTGTCGTTTTCTTCATCCAATCGCTTTCCGTTATGGGGCCCACACAAGGCTGCGCCGTCGTACGAATATTCCCCGACAGCAAGAATATTCCACGACCAACCAAATATTCCCCGACAAAATAAATATTTTATAACCACTTGCTTATTTTGCAAAATTTGCACATTTCACCCATAACCAAAGTATTATATCAAATTAACCCCTTATTATTCACAATAATATTTAGAGAAAAATTGATTTTATTCATTAATAAGTTGGGGTCTTACAACCTCCACTCCTTATGAAATTTCGTCCTAGAAATTGACGTACGTACCTGATGTTTCAAAAAGGTGAGGATACCTCGCTTTTATTTCTGATTCCAACTTCCAGGTCATTTCTTCAATAGCATGGTTTCTCCACAAAACCTTAACTTGTGGTATAACCTTCGTGCGTAGGACATGCTCTTTCCTATCCATGATCTTAACAGGTACCTCCTCGTACGTTAAATCTTCAGCTATCTCGTCTGGTTCTAACTCAATAATATGGTTCGGGTCTTTAACATATTTACGAAGCATAGATATGTGAAAAACTTTATGAACACGAGACATGCTTGGAGGTAATGCGAGTCTATATGCCACATTTCCTATTCTCTCAAGAATCTCAAATGGACCAACAAATCTTGGATTGAGCTTTCCTCTCTTCCCAAATCTTGTAACTCCCTTCCATGGTGCAACACGTAACAATACATGATCCCCAATATTAAATTCCACGTCCTTCCGATGAAGATCCGCATAACTCTTTTGTCGATCATGTGCCGTTTGTATACGTTGTCGAATCGTTTGGATCTTCTCTGTAGTAATGCGTACCAACTCTGGTCCCAACAATGTTGCTTCACCCACCTCGTCCCAGCATACTGGAGAATGACATTTTCTTTCATACAACGCCTCGAATGGAGCCAAACCTATGCTCGCCTGATAACTGTTGTTGTAGGAGAATTCCACCAATGGTAGGTACTTATCCCAACTCCCTTTGAGATCTAGGACACAAAGTCTTAATAGATCTTCAAGAGTTTGAATAGTCCTCTCTGATTGTCCGTCCGTTTGAGGATGGTATGCCGAACTGAATCGTAAATCTGTGCCCATAGCTTTCTGTAAGCTAACCCAAAATCGTGAAGTGAATCTTGGGTCACGATCCGAAACTATGGATACTGGCATGCCATGCAATCTCACAATCTCGTTCACGTACATACTAGCAAGACGTTCAAGGGAATAAGTCTCACGTATCGGCAAGAAATGAGCGGACTTGGTTAATCTATCAACAATAACCCAAATCGCATCTATACCTTGAGAAACCTTGGGAAGACCCGTAACAAAATCCATAGTAATGTGTTCCCACTTCCATTTTGGAATCTCAAGTGGTTGCAATGGACCCTTTGGTACTTGATGCTCCGCTTTTACACGTTGACAAGTTAAACATCTCGAGATAAACTCCGCGATCTCTCTTTTCATATTGCTCCGCTAAAATGTATGTCAAAGATCGTGATACATTTTGGTACTCCCAGGATGGATTGCAAACGGTGTGTTGTGTGCCTCCATCATTATTCTATGCTTCAAGTCAAAATCGTTAGGAACACAAAGTCTGGAGTTGACTCGAAGTATTCCTTCTTCATCGATTCTTGCTTCTGGAATAGCACATTCTTGCACTTTCTTCTTCATACGCATCAGCTCCATGTCCGTAGCTTGAGCAGCTTTAACTTTATCGATTAAAGTCGATTCTACTCGTATATTTGATATCATCATGTGGGTACTTGGAGCCTTCATCTCTATCTCCATCCTTTGCAAGTCATACAAAATGGGCCTTTGTGTTAACAACATTGCACTCGTACCCGCATATAATCTTCTACTCAATGCGTCAGCTACTACGTTTGCTTTTCCAGGATGATATTGGATGGTATGATCGTAATCTTTCAACAGCTCGAGCCAACGTCGCAGCCGCATGTTGAGTTCCTTTTGGGTGAAGAAATATTTGAGGCTTTTATGATCTGTATAGATCTCCACTTTCTCCCCATACAGGTAGTGTCTCCAAATCTTCAACGCGAAAACGACTGCTACCAACTCCAAATCATGAGTAGGATAATTCCTCTCATATTCTTTGAGTTGTCGTGAGGCATAGGCTATGACTTTCCCATGTTGCATGAGAACATATCCTAACCCTTTGCCTGAAGCATCGCTGTAGATAACAAATCCATCCGAACCAGATGGTATTGTCAGAACAGGTGCCGAAATGAGTCTCCTCTTCAGTTCTTGGAAACTCTTCTCGCATTCCTCACTTCATACGAATTTGATATCTTTCCGAGTCAGCTGAGTTAACGGAATAGCGATTCGAGAAAATCCTTTTACGAATCTCCGATAATAACTAGAAAGCTACGTATTTCGATTACTGACTTAGGTTGCTCTCAACTGTGACTCATATCCCAATCTTGGATAGCACGTCACAATGACACCTATCAGTTTACTACCACACGAATATGGTATCCCCTACGGAGAGTCTGGCTTCAGTGCATTCCACAAAGGAAGTCACCACATAGAGGCTCGGTTATCAACTTCTATAGTTGGGTTTTTAACTCCTGAAGTTCAATAGGAGCCATTCGATATGAGATTTTAGAAATGAATTTTGTACCAGGTTCAAAGTCGATACAAAATTCAATATCACGCTCTGGGAGTAAGCCAAGAAATTCTTCAGGAAATACGTCAAAATTTTTACTAACAACAGAAATATCATTCAAATCTGACGTATTTTTGTTCAAGTCCATGACATGGCTAAGAAAGCTTGACATCCGTTTTTCAATAAACGAATGACTTTACGGCTTGATATGAAAGAGTTTGACTTCAATGGTTTGGTTGCTTGAATTTGAATAACAGGTTGCTTAGGAATATGAAAACTAACAACCTTACGAAAGCAATCAATTTTGGCATGATGAGTAGTTAACCAATCAATTCCTAAAATCACATCAAAAGCAAGTATCTTTAAAGAGATAAGATCAACAGGTAATGTGATGGTGCCAACTTGGATCAAACAAGATTTATAAATAGTGGATGTAACGAAAGTTTCTCCTAACGGAGTTTCAACAGATAAATCAAAGTCTAATTTCTCCGGAGTCAAGTTTAAACGTTGAGCACAAGCAGGAGAAATAAATGAATGGGTAGAACCGGTATCTAATAAGGTATAGACTTCGCAAAAATTTATAATTAACTAACCCGTGCTAACTTCGTTCGGGTTCCTCGCATTCTGACCAGTCACGAAAAACGCTCTTCCAGGAACCGTTGACTTTGACTTTTCTAGGACAGCTTTTTGAGTCATCATTCCCGCTGAACTTGGTTTTGCTACAGAACACTCTCGAGCTATATGACCCTCCTTTCCACAGTTATAACATACCTTAGATTGTTGTGGGTAGTTTGGGCTGATATGTCCCTTTTTCCCACATTTGTAACATACGACCGGTGATCGTTCTCCTCCCCTAGAAACAGTTGATGTTTGTGCTGACGTCTTCACGTTATCATTGTTGTTCCTTCTCCTCTTGAAATCTCCTCCCGACTCGCTCCTTCTATTATCACGACCACGATTACCACTAGAATGGTTACCGCTTTTGTCCGAATATTTTCCTCCCTGCTGGTTTTCATTGCTTCGATGACTGCCGCCATCGGTATGACCCTGGTTGTGGTCCCTCGGTTGCACATACTCATTATCTCGCTCTAATAATTGAGCCCTGTTTACAACATCTGAATATAAAGAAAATTTATGAGAGATAAGATATTGCCGAATCTCGGGTTTTAGACCTCTCAGAAACGTCCTTGTCATTCGTTCCTCATTTTCGACCAAATGAGGTACAAATCTGGATAACTCTGCAAACTTCGTCTTGTACTGGGACACCGTCATGTTGTTTTGTTCCAGTCTGATAAACTCCACCTCCTTCATATGACGAATACTTTCAGGAAAGTACTTGTCATTGAACAGTTTTTTGAAATGTTTCCCAGGACATGTTGAGTGCGTCAGGCTAGGTACGCTTCACAGACTCCCACCAGTAGTCTGCCTCACCGCGAAATATAAAGGTGGCGAATGAAACCTTCTGTTCCTCCGTGCATCCCAAGACATCGAATATCTTGGTAATTTGCTTGACCCACGTTTCTGCCATGATCGGATTCGGCTTTCCCCTAAATTCTGGTGGTCCCAATTCTTTGAACTGCTTGGCTGTGACAAATCGCGCGTTGTTTTCATTTCCACCCGTATTCTGCACACGAGTCTCCCTCGTCTGATTTTGCATGAACTGCAAAAAGCTCCTAAACAATCCATCATTCATCGTTTGCTCGGTAACGTTGTTTACAGGAGAAATATTGACTTCCTGTTGCACGTTCCCCTGGGTGGTGATCAAAAGTGTTTCCACGGTCTGATTTACTCCATTATTAACGTTCTCAGCTGCCATTCTTAAATACTGCCATAAAACAAGGGTTAATAGTCATGTCATATATTATCCCTATACTCTGACCGACCAAATAAACACCAAATAAACTTAGTCAGGTCATACTAGCGAATGAATTTTCCGTCTCTCCCCTCCTAGTTCTTGTCTCACATCTCAGCCAGGGATCACATCCCTAAGCTCTGATACCAACTGTGACGCCCCCAAAATAGGTATACAACACCCATTCTGAGTCGCCAAATACATGGTACAGAAAATAAACTACAACTTCAATAATACAATTGTCGTGCAAAATACGACAACACATACTGTGAGTTTAAATACAAATATTATCTTCTGGACAATATCCACACTCAAATAAATCCTCATTACAATTATTCAAACACTATTTTACAGAAATAGTGAGGACTGCTAAAACATCTTTCTAGAACCATCACTCCATACCCCGACTAGATCCTGCTATGTTATCACCTCCTGAGAAGAAAAATGGAACAAAAAGGAAAAGGGTGGGCTCAAATAGCCCAGTAAAGAATATTATGACTAAGATAATATACAACAAATTATCGTTAGTCCTCAACAGGGAAAAATCTGATAGAATATAATCGACAACAAGTTTTAGATCAACAACTGCAGCGGAAACAGCAAACCATTAGAAGAGTCAAGTAGAGAAAGAATTCTACTATCTTCTAAGATTTGAAAGTCCATCATCAATATTTTATCCCTGTAACATCAATTAATAATCATCTTTATTCAAATATTCATCTTTGCACTACAGGCCAAAGATATTCATTTGTATCACCTGTCAGTCATGTTCATCTCAACACCTGTTCATCTTTGCACTACAAGCCAAAGATATTCATCAAGTAATCATACATCTTTGCACTACAGGCCAAAGATATTCAGTAATATCATCATTTAGGACTGAGGATGATGAAAAATATCTTAAAGAGAACGAATCCAGTGAGACAGAAGGACAAATATTAGAGATTCGTATAACAGTTTATCCAAGATCAATAATACTTCATAATAATCAATTGTGAAGCAGAATTCAAAAATAAAGATCAAAACATGGATACAATCAAAGATAGTAACCATAATAGACATCTTGGATAAAAAAGAAAAATTTTATTTTTCGGTGAATAGTGCCGTATACGTGAATAGTAACTCCGACACAAAAAGTTCTAAATTTGATAAAAACTCATATCAATATTTCAGCATAATGATATTGAAGAAAATAATATCATTTAAGAAGAAAATAATATCCCTTACCTCAAGATATCAGTACTTCTGGTCGGAATACCGGTATAAGGCTGAAAGAAACTTGCTCTGATGAATAGAAACTCTCAAAGTATCTAAATACTCACAAAATACACTCAATAATCTAGAGAGAGAAAGAGAGAAAACTTGTTTCTGGTGTGATTTTCAATTCTAACTTAGCCCTCTATTTATAGGAAAATTTTAGTAGGTTTGACCTGCAACCTGATGGCTTTAGCTGCTACTATTCCCACCCACCACATTTGAAATATAATTCAGCACATTTCTTCACCAACCACAAGTGGGGCTCACCAATTCTAGAATTTTCCATCAAAATGATAAACTCCGAAAATTCAACAATTTCTGAACCAGTCATCTCGTAAAATTCATAATAAATCATACGTTTATTTTTAACGGTTCAAAATTTGTGAACATATACTCAACTTATATATGTATAACATATCCAAAAATTACCACGATCCAACGGTCGGATTAAAATTTATAACACCCGCAATATTTCTCAAAAATCCTGATTTGATTTTTAATACCTCCATTCCGATAAAAATACTGATAAAACACCTCAACATTAACTCCTTCATTTTTAACCACAATAAATATTTCCAACATTTATATCCACATAAAATAAATATTTCCTTATCATATGAATCAATAATTAATTATTCACAAATAATATTACAGAATCACATTTATGACAACCAGGCCGTTCCCAAGAAAGAGGGGGCTTTCTAATAAGGATTTCTCCTTACTGGCGCGCAATTAGATGACCAAACTTCTCCTTAGACAGAACTTTCTAGACATTGCCAATAATGTTATCTAATAATATTATTCAAATAATATGAATTATTGATCTGATAATGGAAAATACTATGCAGCAACAATTATTGAAACAATAATAATATAAAATATCAACGCAACAATTATTGAATCAATAAAATAAAATATTGAACAATAACTATTGTAACAATTATTGAGTAGTGCCTTCTTACGTAAGAATCAATAATTGGTGCAATACCGTGTGCTACTGTATTTTAACCACCGGGTATTCCAACAGTATTAACGGTAACAACTACGTCGTTATTTATAAATAACGTATACTTGTCATTTTTTTCATCCAATCGCTTTCCGTTATGGGGCCCACACAAGGCTACGCCGTCGTACGAATATTCCCCGACAACAAGAATATTCCACGACCAAACGAATATTCCCCGACAAAATGAATATTTTATAACCACTTGCTTATTTTGTAAAATTTACACATTTCACCCATAACCAAAGTATTATATCAAATTAACCCCTTATTATTCACAATAATATTTAGAGAAAATTTGATTTTATTCATTAATAAGTTGGGGTCTTACACCAAATCTGTCGATACATATATATATATATATATATATAAAGAGAAATAAACGGAAAGTGTTTTGTGTTCTCTAATGAATATAGCCCATTAATATGTCATATACTGACAAGACGAGTAGGTGTCATATCATGCTTATTGACCGATGGTCTTGGATGTTGTGATACTTCATGTCATATAGCAATACTAGTTGGGTTCCGTGCAAGTCACACCGTGGTGAAAGTAGGATAATATTTATATAGAGAGAGTGAGGGGGGTTAAAAAGTAAGAGACAAAAGTAACTCATCCAAATAAGTATATTGTGTTAGGGGTTGGCTTGGCTTGTCTTGCTGGTTGGGTACACAAGACTAACAATGTTGCAGCGTGTAGGTGCTTGTGCAGGGGGCAGTGGGCAGGCCCGGCAGGGTGCTGTGTTTTAAGAAAGTTCAAATATGTCAATCCTGCACTGTGTTTTAAGAAAGCACAAATCTGTCGATACATACATATATATATAGAGAGAGAGAGAGAGAGAAATAAACGAAAAGTGTTTTGTGTTCTCTAATGAATATAGCCTATTAATTTGGCATATACTGACAAGACGAGTCGGTGTCATATCATGTTTATTGATCGATGGTCTTGGATGTTGTGATACTTAATGTCATATACCATTACTAGTTGGGTCCCGTGCAAGCCATACCGTGGAGAAAGTAGGATAAAATTTATATAGAAAGAGTGAGGGGGGTTAGAAAAGTAAGAGACAAAAGTAACTCATCCAAACAAGGATATTATGTTAGGGGTTGGCTTGGCTTGTCTTGCAGGTTGCGTACACAAGACTAACAATGTTGCATCGTGTAGGTGCTTGTGCAGTGTGTAGTGGGCGGGGGGCAGGGGGCATGGGGCATGGGGCAGGGTGCTGTGTTTTAAGAAAGCCCAAATCTGTCGATCCTGCACTGTGTTTTAAGAAAGCCCAAAACTGTCGATACATATATATATATATATATATATATATATATATATATAGAAATAAACGGAAAGTGTTTTGTATTCTCTAATGAATATAGCCCATTAATTTGTCATATACTGACAAGACGAGTCGGTGTCATATCATGTTTATTGACCTATGGTCTTGGATGTTGTGATACTTCATGTCATATAGCAATACTAGTTGGGTCCCGTGCAAGTCACACCGTGGTGAAAGTAGGATAGTATTTATATAGAAATAGTGAAGGGGGTTAGAAAAGTAAAAGACAAAAGTAACTCATCGAAACAAGGTTATTGTGTTAGGGGTTGGCTTGGCTTGTCTTGCAGGTTGCGTACACAAGACTAACAATGTTGCAGCGTGTAGGTGCTTGTGTGCAGTGGGCAGGGGGCAGGTCCGGCAAGGTGTTGTGTTTTAAGAAAGCCCAAATCTGTCGATCCTGCACTGTGTTTTAGGAAAGCCCAAATCTGTCGATACATACATATATATATATATATATGTATAGAGAAAAATAAACGGAAAGTGTTTTGTGTTCTCTAATGAATATAGCCCATTAATTTGTCATATACTGACAAGACGAGTCGATGTCATATCATTCTTATTGACCGATGGTCTTGGATGTTGTGATACTTCATGTCATATAGCAATACTAGTTGGGTCCCGTGCAAGTCACACCGTGGTGAAAGTAGGATAGTATTTATATTGAGAGGGTGAAGGGGATTAAAAAAGTAAGAGACAAAAGAAACTCATCCAAACAAGGATATTGTGTTAGGGGTTGGCTTGGCTTGTCTTGCAGGTTGCGTATACATGACTAACAATGTTACAGCGTGTATGTGCTTGTGCAGTGTGCAATGGGCAGGGGGCAGGCCCGGCAGGGTGCAGGGTGATGTGATTTAAGAAAGCCCAAATCTGTTGATCCTGCACTGTGTTTTAAGAAAGCTCAAATATGTCGATATATATATATATATATATATATATATATATATGTATAGAGAGAAATAAACAGAAAGTGATTTGTGTTCTCCAATGAATATAGCCCATTAATTTGTCATTTACTGACAAGACGAGTCGGCGTCATATCATGCTTATTGACCGATAGTGTTGGATGTTGTGATAATTCATGTCATATAGCAATACTAGTTGGGTCCTGTGCAAGTCACACCGTGGTGAAAGTAGGATAGTATTTATATAGAAAGAGTGAGGGGGGTTAGAAAAGTAAGAGACAAAAGTAACTTATCCAAACAAGGATATTGTGTTTGGGATTGGCTTGGCTTGACTTGCATGTTGCGTACACAAGACTAACAGTGTTGCAACGTGTAGGTGCTTGTGCAGTGTGTAGTGGGAAGGGGGCAGGCCCGGCAGGGTGCTGGGTGATGTGTTTTAAGAAAGCCCAAATCTGTTAATCCTGCATTGTGTTTTAAGAAAGCTCAAATCTGTCGATATATATATATATATATATATATATATATATATATATATATATATATATATATGTAAACAGAAAGGGTTTTGTGTTCTCTAATGAATATAGCCCATTAATTTGTCATATACTGACAAGACGAGTCGACGTCATATCATGATTATTGACCGATGGTCTTAGATGTTGTGATAATTCATGTCATATAGCAATACTAGTTAGGTCCCATGCAAGTCACACCGTGGTGAAAGTAGGATAGTATTTATATAGAGAGAGTGAGGGGTGTTAGAAAAGTAAGAGACAAAAGTAACTCATCCAAAAAAGGATATTGTGTTAGAGGTTGGCTTGGCTTGGCTTGCAAGTTGCGTACATAAGACTAACAATGTTGCAGCGTGTAGGTGCTAGTGCAGTGGACGGGGGGCAGGGTGTAGGGGGCAGGCCCGGCAGGGTGCAGGGTGTTGTGTTTTAAGAAAGCCCAAATCTGTCGATCTTGCACTGTGTTTTAAGAAAGCCCAAATCTGTCGATACATATATATATATATATATATATATATATATGTGTGTGTGTGTGTGTGTGTGTGTGTGTGTGTGTAGAGAGAAATAAACAGAAAGTGTTTTGTGTTCTCTAATGAATATAGCCCATTAGGTTGTCATATACTGACAAGATGAGTCGGTGTCATATCATGTTTATTGACCGATAGTCTTGGATGTTGTGATACTTCATGTCATATAGCAATACTAGCTGGGTCCCGTTCAAGTCACACCGTGGTGAGAGTAGGATTGTATTTATATAGAGAGACTGAGGGGGGTTAGAAAAGTAAGAGACAAAAGTAACTCATCCAAACAAGGATATTATGTTAGGGATTGGTTTGGCTTGTCTTACAGGTTGCGTACACAAGACTAACAATGTTGCAGCGTGTAGGTGCTTGTGCAGTGTGTAGTGGGCAGGGGCAGGCCCGGTTGGGTGCAAGGTGCTGTGTTTTAAAAAGCCCAATTCTGTCGATATATATATATATATATATATATATATATATATATATATGTACATATATATATCGAGAAATAAACGGAAAGTGTTTTGTGTTCTCTAATAAATATAGACCATTAATTTGTCATATACTGACAAGACGAGTCGGTGTCATATCATGCTTATTGGCCGATGGTCTTGGATGTTGTGATACTTCATGTCATATAGCAATACTAGTTGGGTCCCGTGCAAGTCACACCGTGGTGAAAGTAGGATAGTATTTATATAGAGAGAGTGAGGGGGGTTAGAAAAGTAAGAGACAAAAGTAACTCATCGAAACAAGGATATTGTGTTAGGTGTTGGCTTGGATTGGCTTGTCTTGCAGGTTGCGTACACAAGACTAACAATGTTGCAGCGTGTAGGTGCTTGTGCAGTGGGCAGGGGGCATGGTGCAGGGTTTTAAGAAAGCCCAAATCTGTCGATCATGCACTGTGTTTTAAGAAAGCCTAAATCTGTCGATACACACATATATATAAAGAGAAATAAACGGAAATTATTTTGTGTTCTCTAATGAATATAGCCCATTAATTTGTCATATACTGACAAGACGAGTCGGTGTCATATCATGCTTATTGACCGATGGTCTTGGATGTTGTGATACTTCATGTCATATAGCAATACTAGTTGGGTCCCGTGCAAGTCACACCGTGGTGAAAGTAGGATAATATTTATATAGAGAGAGTGAGGGGGGTTAAAAAGTAAGAGACAAGAGTAACTCATCCAAACAAGTATATTGTGTTAGGGGTTGGCTTGGCTTGTCTTGCTGGTTGCGTACACAAGACTAACAATGTTGTAGCGTGTAGGTGCTTGTACAGGGGGGCAGTGGGCAGGCCCGGCAGGGTGCTGTGTTTTAAGAAAGTTCAAATCTGTCGATCCTACACTGTGTTTTAAGAAAGCCCAAATCTGTCGATACATACATATATATATATAGAGAGAAATAAACGAAAAGTGTTTTGTGTTCTCTAATGAATATAGCCCATTAATTTGGCATATACTGACAAGACGAGTCGGTGTCATATCATTTTTATTGATCGATGGTCTTGGATGTTGTGATAGTTCATGTCATATAGCAATACTAGTTGGGTCCCGTGCAAATCACACCGTGGAGAAAGTAGGATAGTATTTATATAGAAAGAGTGAGGGGGGTTAGAAAAGTAAGAGACAAAAGTAACTCATCCAAACAAAGATATTATGTTAGGGGTTGGCTTGGCTTGTCTTGCAGGTTGCGTACACAAGACTAACAATGTTGCATCGTGTAGGTGCTTGTGCAGTGTGCAGTGGGCGGGGCGCAGGGTGCTGTGTTTTAAGAAAGCCCAAATCTGTCGATCCTGCCTTGTGTTTTAAGAAAGCCCAAAACTGTCGATACATATATATATATATATATATATAGAGAGAGAAATAAACGGAAAGTGTTTTGTGTTCTCTAATGAATATAGCCCATTAATTTGTCATATACTGACAAGACGAGTCGGTGTCATATCATGTTTATTGACCGATGGTCTTGGATGTTGTGATACTTCATGTCATATAGCAATACTAGTTGGGTCCCGTGCAAGTCACACCGTGGTGAAAGTAGGATAGTATTTATATAGAAAGAGTGAAGGTGGTTAGAAAAGTAAGAGACAAAAGTAACTCATCGAAACAAGGTTATTGTGTTAGGGGTTGGCTTGGCTTGTCTTGCAGGTTGCGTACACAAGACTAACAATGTTACAGCGTGTAGGTGCTTGTGTGCAGTGGGCAGGGGGCAGGGGGTAGGGTGCAGGGGGCAGGTCCGGCAGGGTGTTGTGTTTTAAGAAATCCCAAATCTGTCGATACATATATATATATATATATATATATATATATATGTATGTATAGAGAGAAATAAACGGAAAGTGTTTTGTGTTCTCTAATGAATATAGCCCATTAATTTGTCATATACTGGCAAGGCGAGTCGATATCATATCATGTTTATTGACCGATGGTCTTGGATGTTGTGATACTTCATGTCATATAGCAATACTAGTTGGGTCCCGTGCAAGTCACACCGTGGTGAAAGTAGGATAGTATTTATATAGAGAGGGTGGGGGGGTTAGAAAAGTAAGAGACAAAAGAAACTCATCCAAACCAGGATATTGTGTTAGGGGTTGGCTTGGCTTGTCTTGCAGGTTCCGTACACATGACTAACAATGTTGCAGCGTGTATGTGCTTGTGCAGTGTACAATGGGCAAGGGGCAGGCCCGACAGGGTGCAAGGTGATGTAATTTAAGAAAGCCCAAATCTATTAATCCTACACTGTGTTTTAAGAAAGCTCAAATATGTCGATACATATATATATATATAGAGAAAGAGAGAAATAAACGGAAAGTGTTTTGTGTTTTCTAATGAATATAGCCCATTAATTTGTCATATACTGACAAGACGAGTCGGCGTCATATCATGCTTATTGACCGATAGTGTTGGATGTTGTGATAATTCTTGTCATATAGCAATACTAGTTGGGTCCTGTGCAAGTCACATCATGGTGAAAGTAGGATAGTATTTATATAGAAAGAGTGAGGGGGGGTTAGAAAAGTAAGAGACAAAAGTAACTTATCCAAATAAGGATATTGTGTTTGGGATTGGCTTGGCTTGACTTGCATGTTGCGTACACAAGACTAACAATGTTGCAACGTGTAGGTGCTTGTGCAGTGTGTAGTGGGAAGGGGGCAGGCCCGGCAGGGTGCTGGGTGATGTGTTTTATGAAAGCCCAAATTTGTTAATCCTGCACTGTGTTTTAAGAAAGCTCAAATTTGTCGATATATATATATATATATATATATATATATATATATATATATATATATATATATAAACAGAAAGGGTTTTGTGTTCTCTAATGAATATAGCCCATTAATTTGTCATATACTGACAAGACGAGTCGGCGTCATATCATGATTATTGACCGATGGTCTTAGATGTTGTGATAATTCATGTCATATAGCAATACTAGTTAGGTCCCATGCAAGTCACACCGTGGTGAAAGTAGGATAGTATTTATATAGAGAGAGTGAGGGGTGTTAGAAAAGTAAGAGACAAAAGTAACTCATCCAAACAAGGATATTGTGTTAGGGGTTGGCTTGGCTTGGCTTGCAAGTTGCGTACACAAGACTAACAATGTTGCAGCGTGTAGGTGCTAGTGCAGTGGGCAGGGGGCAGGGTGTAGGGGGCAGGCCCGGCAGGGTGCAGGGTGCTGTGTTTTAAGAAAGCTCAAATCTGTCGATCTTGCACTGTATTTTAAGAAAGCCCAAATCTGTCGATACATATATATATATATATATATATATATATATATATGTGTGTGTGTGTGTGTGTGTATAGAGAGAAATAAATAGAAAGTGTTTTGTGTTCTCTAATGAATATAGCCCATTAGATTGTCATATACTGACAAGATGAGTCGGTGTCATATCATGTTTATTGACCGATAGTCTTGGATGTTGTGATACTTCATGTCATATAGCAATACTAGCTGGGTCCCGTTCAAGTCACACCGTGGTGATAGTAGGATTGTATTTATATAGAGAGACTGAGGGGGGTTAGAAAAGTAAGAGACAAAAGTAACTCATCCAAACAAGGATATTATGTTAGGGATTGGTTTGGCTTGTCTTACAGGTTGCGTACACAAGACTAACAATGTTGCAGCGTGTAGGTGCTTGTGCAGTGTGTAGTGGGCAGGAGCAGGCCCGGTTGGGTGCAAGGTGCTGTGTTTTAAAAAGCCCAATTCTGTCGATATATATATATATATATATATATATATATATATATATATATATATATATATATATATACATATATATATCGAGAAATAAACGGAAAGTGTTTTGTGTTCTCTAATAAATATAGACCATTAATTTGTCATATACTGACAAGACGAGTCGGTGTCATATCATGCTTATTGGCCGATGGTCTTGGATGTTGTGATACTTCATGTCATATAGCAATACTAGTTGGGTCCCGTGCAAGTCACACCGTGGTGAAAGTAGGATAGTATTTATATAGAGAGAGTGAGGGGGGTTAGAAAAGTAAGAGACAAAAGTAACTCATCGAAACAAGGATATTGTGTTAGGTGTTGGCTTGGATTGGCTTGTCTTGCAGGTTGCGTACACAAGACTAACAATGTTGCAGCGTGTAGGTGCTTGTGCAGTGGGCAGGGGGCATGGTGCAGGGTTTTAAGAAAGCCCAAATCTGTCGATCATGCACTGTGTTTTAAGAAAGCCTAAATCTGTCGATACACACATATATATAAAGAGAAATAAACGGAAATTATTTTGTGTTCTCTAATGAATATAGCCCATTAATTTGTCATATACTGACAAGACGAGTCGGTGTCATATCATGCTTATTGACCGATGGTCTTGGATGTTGTGATACTTCATGTCATATAGCAATACTAGTTGGGTCCCGTGCAAGTCACACCGTGGTGAAAGTAGGATAATATTTATATAGAGAGAGTGAGGGGGGTTAAAAAGTAAGAGACAAGAGTAACTCATCCAAACAAGTATATTGTGTTAGGGGTTGGCTTGGCTTGTCTTGCTGGTTGCGTACACAAGACTAACAATGTTGTAGCGTGTAGGTGCTTGTACAGGGGGGCAGTGGGCAGGCCCGGCAGGGTGCTGTGTTTTAAGAAAGTTCAAATCTGTCGATCCTACACTGTGTTTTAAGAAAGCCCAAATCTGTCGATACATACATATATATATATAGAGAGAAATAAACGAAAAGTGTTTTGTGTTCTCTAATGAATATAGCCCATTAATTTGGCATATACTGACAAGACGAGTCGGTGTCATATCATTTTTATTGATCGATGGTCTTGGATGTTGTGATAGTTCATGTCATATAGCAATACTAGTTGGGTCCCGTGCAAATCACACCGTGGAGAAAGTAGGATAGTATTTATATAGAAAGAGTGAGGGGGGTTAGAAAAGTAAGAGACAAAAGTAACTCATCCAAACAAAGATATTATGTTAGGGGTTGGCTTGGCTTGTCTTGCAGGTTGCGTACACAAGACTAACAATGTTGCATCGTGTAGGTGCTTGTGCAGTGTGCAGTGGGCGGGGCGCAGGGTGCTGTGTTTTAAGAAAGCCCAAATCTGTCGATCCTGCCTTGTGTTTTAAGAAAGCCCAAAACTGTCGATACATATATATATATATATATATAGAGAGAGAGAAATAAACGGAAAGTGTTTTGTGTTCTCTAATGAATATAGCCCATTAATTTGTCATATACTGACAAGACGAGTCGGTGTCATATCATGTTTATTGACCGATGGTCTTGGATGTTGTGATACTTCATGTCATATAGCAATACTAGTTGGGTCCCGTGCAAGTCACACCGTGGTGAAAGTAGGATAGTATTTATATAGAAAGAGTGAAGGTGGTTAGAAAAGTAAGAGACAAAAGTAACTCATCGAAACAAGGTTATTGTGTTAGGGGTTGGCTTGGCTTGTCTTGCAGGTTGCGTACACAAGACTAACAATGTTACAGCGTGTAGGTGCTTGTGTGCAGTGGGCAGGGGGCAGGGGGTAGGGTGCAGGGGGCAGGTCCGGCAGGGTGTTGTGTTTTAAGAAATCCCAAATCTGTCGATACATATATATATATATATATATATATATATATATATATATATATATGTATGTATGTATAGAGAGAAATAAACGGAAAGTGTTTTGTGTTCTCTAATGAATATAGCCCATTAATTTGTCATATACTGGCAAGGCGAGTCGATATCATATCATGTTTATTGACCGATGGTCTTGGATGTTGTGATACTTCATGTCATATAGCAATACTAGTTGGGTCCCGTGCAAGTCACACCGTGGTGAAAGTAGGATAGTATTTATATAGAGAGGGTGGGGGGGTTAGAAAAGTAAGAGACAAAAGAAACTCATCCAAACCAGGATATTGTGTTAGGGGTTGGCTTGGCTTGTCTTGCAGGTTCCGTACACATGACTAACAATGTTGCAGCGTGTATGTGCTTGTGCAGTGTACAATGGGCAAGGGGCAGGCCCGACAGGGTGCAAGGTGATGTAATTTAAGAAAGCCCAAATCTATTAATCCTACACTGTGTTTTAAGAAAGCTCAAATATGTCGATACATATATATATATATAGAGAAAGAGAGAAATAAACGGAAAGTGTTTTGTGTTTTCTAATGAATATAGCCCATTAATTTGTCATATACTGACAAGACGAGTCGGCGTCATATCATGCTTATTGACCGATAGTGTTGGATGTTGTGATAATTCTTGTCATATAGCAATACTAGTTGGGTCCTGTGCAAGTCACATCATGGTGAAAGTAGGATAGTATTTATATAGAAAGAGTGAGGGGGGGTTAGAAAAGTAAGAGACAAAAGTAACTTATCCAAATAAGGATATTGTGTTTGGGATTGGCTTGGCTTGACTTGCATGTTGCGTACACAAGACTAACAATGTTGCAACGTGTAGGTGCTTGTGCAGTGTGTAGTGGGAAGGGGGCAGGCCCGGCAGGGTGCTGGGTGATGTGTTTTATGAAAGCCCAAATTTGTTAATCCTGCACTGTGTTTTAAGAAAGCTCAAATTTGTCGATATATATATATATATATATATATATATATATATATATATATATAAACAGAAAGGGTTTTGTGTTCTCTAATGAATATAGCCCATTAATTTGTCATATACTGACAAGACGAGTCGGCGTCATATCATGATTATTGACCGATGGTCTTAGATGTTGTGATAATTCATGTCATATAGCAATACTAGTTAGGTCCCATGCAAGTCACACCGTGGTGAAAGTAGGATAGTATTTATATAGAGAGAGTGAGGGGTGTTAGAAAAGTAAGAGACAAAAGTAACTCATCCAAACAAGGATATTGTGTTAGGGGTTGGCTTGGCTTGGCTTGCAAGTTGCGTACACAAGACTAACAATGTTGCAGCGTGTAGGTGCTAGTGCAGTGGGCAGGGGGCAGGGTGTAGGGGGCAGGCCCGGCAGGGTGCAGGGTGCTGTGTTTTAAGAAAGCTCAAATCTGTCGATCTTGCACTGTATTTTAAGAAAGCCCAAATCTGTCGATACATACATATATATATATATATATATATATATGTGTGTGTGTGTGTGTGTGTATAGAGAGAAATAAATAGAAAGTGTTTTGTGTTCTCTAATGAATATAGCCCATTAGATTGTCATATACTGACAAGATGAGTCGGTGTCATATCATGTTTATTGACCGATAGTCTTGGATGTTGTGATACTTCATGTCATATAGCAATACTAGCTGGGTCCCGTGCAAGTCACACCGTGGTGATAGTAGGATTGTATTTATATAGAGAGACTGAGGGGGGTTAGAAAAGTAAGAGACAAAAGTAACTCATCCAAACAAGGATATTATGTTAGGGATTGGTTTGGCTTGTCTTACAGGTTGCGTACACAAGACTAACAATGTTGCAGCGTGTAGGTGCTTGTGCAGTGTGTAGTGGGCAGGAGCAGGCCCGGTTGGGTGCAAGGTGCTGTGTTTTAAGAAAGCCCAATTCTGTCGATATATATATATATATATATATATATATCGAGAAATAAACGGAAAGTGTTTTGTGTTCTCTAATAAATATAGACCATTAATTTGTCATATACTGACAAGACGAGTCGGTGTCATATCATGCTTATTGGCCGATGGTCTTGGATGTTGTGATACTTCATGTCATATAGCAATACTAGTTGGGTCCCGTGCAAGTCACACTGTGGTGAAAGTAGGATAGTATTTATATAGAGAGAATGAGGGGGGTTAGAAAAGTAAGAGACAAAAGTAACTCATCGAAACAAGGATATTATGTTAGGTGTTGGCTTGGATTGGCTTGTCTTGCAGTTTGCGTACACAAGACTAACAATGTTAAGTGTGTAGGTGCTTGTGCAGTGGGCAGGCGGCATGGTGCAAAGTTTTAAGAAAGCCCAAATCTGTCAATCATGCACTGTATTTTAAGAAAGCCTAAATCTGTCGATACATACATATATATATATATATATAAAGAGAAATAAACGGAAAGTGTTTTGTGTTCTCTAATGAATATAGCCCATTAATTTGTCATATACTGACAAGACGAGTCGGTGTCATATCATGCTTATTGACCGATGGTCTTGGATGTTGTGATACTTCACGTCATATAGCAATACTAGTTGGGTCCCGTGCAAGTCACACCGTGGTGAAAGTAGGATAATATTTATATAGAGAGAGTGAGGGGGGTTAAAAAGTAAGAGACAAAAGTAACTCATCCAAACAAGTATATTTTGTTGGGGGTTGGCTTGGCTTGTCTTGCTGGTTGCGTACACAAGACTAACAATGTTGCAGCGTGTAGGTGCTTGTGCAGGGGGGCAGTGGGCAGGCCCGGCAGGGTGCTGTGTTTTAAGAAAGTTCAAATCTGTCGATCCTGCACTGTGTTTTCAGAAAGCCCAAATCTGTCGATACATACATATATATATATATAGAGAGAGAGAGAGAGAGAGAAATAAACGGAAAGTGTTTTGTGTTCTCTAATGAATATAGCCCATTAATTTGGCATATACTGACAAGACGAGTCGGTGTCATATCATTTTTATTGATCGATGGTCTTGGATGTTGTGATAGTTCATGTCATATAGCAATACTAGTTGGGTCCCGTGCAAATCACACCGTGGAGAAAGTAGGATAGTATTTATATAGAAAGAGTGAGGGGGGTTAGAAAAGTAAGAGACAAAAGTAACTCATCCAAACAAAGATATTATGTTAGGGGTTGGCTTGGCTTGTCTTGCAGGTTGCGTACACAAGACTAACAATGTTGCATCGTGTAGGTGCTTATGCAGTGTGCAGTGGGCGGGGCGCAGGGTGCTGTGTTTTAAGAAAGCCCAAATCTGTCGATCCTGCCCTGTGTTTTAAGAAAGCCCAAAACTGTCGATACATACATATATATATATATATATAGAGAGAGAGAAATAAACGGAAAGTGTTTTGTGTTCTCTAATGAATATAGCCCATTAATTTATCATATACTGACAAGACGAGTCGGTGTCATATCATGTTTATTGACCGATGGTCTTGGATATTTTGATACTTCATGTCATATAGTAATACTAGTTGGGTCCCGTGCAAGTCACACCGTGGTGAAAGTAGGATAGAATTTATATAGAAAGAGTGAAGGGGGTTAGAAAAGTAAGAGATAAAAGTAACTCGTCGAAACAAGGTTATTGTGTTAGGGGTTGGCTTGGCTTGTCTTGCAGGTTGCGTACACAAGACTAACAATGTTACAGCGTGTAGGTGCTTGTGTGCAGTGAGCAGGGGGTAGGGTGCAGGGTCAAGTCCGGCAGGATGTTGTGTTTTAAGAAAGCCCAATTCTGTCGATACATATATATATATATATATATATATATATATATATATATATATATATATATATATGTATGTATGTATAGAGAGAAATAAATGGAAAGTGTTTTGTGTTCTCTAATGAATATAGCCCATTAATTTGTCATTTACTGACAAGACGAGTCGATGTCATATCATGCTTATTGACTGATGGTCTTGGATGTTGTGATACTTCATGTCAGATAGCAATACTAGTTGGGTCCCGTGCAAGTCACACCGTGGTGAAAGTAGGATAGTATTTATATAGAGAGGGTGAGGGGGGTTAGAAAAGTAAGCGACAAAAGAAACTCATCCAAACAAGGATATTGTGTTAGGGGTTTGCTTGGCATGTCTTGCAGGTTGCGTACACATGACTAACAATGTTACAGCGTGTATGTGCTTGTGCAGTGTGCAATGGGCAGGGGGCAGTTCCGGTAGGGTGCAGGGTGATGTGATTTAAGAAAGCCCAAATCTGTTGATCCTGCACTGTGTTTTAAGAAAGCTCAAATATGTCGATACATATATATATATATATATATATATATATATATATATATATATATATATATATATGTATAGAGAAAAATAAACGGAAAGTGTTTTGTGTTCTCCAATGAATATAGCCCATTAATTTGTCATATACTGACAAGACGAGTCGGCGTCATATCATGCTTATTGACCGATAGTGTTGGATGTTGTGATAATTCATGTCATATAGCAATACTAGTTGGGTCATGTGCAAGTCACACCGTGGTGAAAGTAGGATAGTATTTATATAGAAAGAGTGAGGGGGGTTAGAAAAGTAAGAGACAAAAGTAACTTATCCAAACAAGGATATTGTGTTTGGGATTGGCTTGGCTTGACTTACATGTTGCGTACACAAGACTAACAATGTTGCAACGTGTAGGTGCTTGTGCAGTGTGTAGTGGGCAGGGGGCAGGCCCGGCAGGGTGCTGGGTGATGTGTTTTAAGAAAGCCCAAATCTGTTAATCCTGCACTGTGTTTTAAGAAAGCTCAAATCTGTCGATATATATATATATATATATATATATATATATATATATATATATATATATATATAGAGAGAGAGAGAGAAATAAACAGAAAGGGTTTTGTGTTCTCTAATGAATATAGCCCATTAATTTGTCATATACTGACAAGACGAGTCGGCGTCATATCATGATTATTGACCGATGGTCTTGGATGTTGTGATAATTCATGTCATATAGCAATACTAGTTGGGTCCCGTGTAAGTCACACCGTGGTGAAAGTAGGATAGTATTTATATAGAGAGAGTGAGGGGTGTTAGAAAAGTTAGAGACAAAAGTAACTCATCCAAACAAGGATATTGTGTTAGGTGTTGGCTTAGCTTGGCTTGCAAGTTGCGTACACAAGACTAACAATGTTGCAGCGTGTAGGTGCTAGTGTAGTGGGCAGGGGACAGGGTGTAGGGGGCAGGCCCGGCAGGGTGCAGGGTGCTGTGTTTTAAGAAAGCCCAAATCTGTCGATCTTGCACTGTGTTTTAAGAAAGCCCAAATTTGTCGATACATATATATATATATATATATATATGTGTGTGTGTGTGTGTGTGTGTGTGTGTGTGTGTGTGTGTGTGTGTTTATAGAGAGAAATAAACGAAAAGTGTTTTGTGTTCTCTAATGAATATAGCCCATTAATTTGTCATATACTGACAAGATGAGTCGGTGTCATATCATGTTTATTGACCGATAGTCTTGGATGTTGTGATACTTCATGTCATATAGCAATACTAGCTGGGTCCCGTGCAAGTCACACCGTGGTGAAAGTAGGATTGTATTTATACAGAGAGACTGAGGGGGGGTTAGAAAAGTAAGAGACAAAAGTAACTCATCCAAACAAGGATATTATGTTAGGGATTGGTTTGGCTTGTCTTACAGGTTGCGTACACAAGACTAACAATGTTGCAGCGTGTAAGTGCTTGTGCAGTGTGTAGTGAGCAGGGGCAGGCCCGGTTGGGTGCAAGGTGCTGTGTTTTAAGAAAGCCCAATTCTGTCGATACATATATATATATATATATATATATATATATATATATATATATATATGTATCGAGAAATAAACGGAAAGTATTTTGTGTCCTCTAATAAATATAGACCATTAATTTGTCATATACTGACAAGACGAGTCGGTGTCATATCATGCTTATTGGCCGATGGTCTTGGATGTTGTGATACTTCATGTCATATAGCAATACTAGTTGGGTCCTGTGCAAGTCACACTGTGGTGAAAGTAGGATAGTATTTATATAGAAAGAGAGAGGGGGGTTAGAAAAATAAGAGACAAAAGTAACTCATCGAAACAAGGATAGTGTGTTAGGTGTTGGCTTGGCTTGGCTTGGCTTGTCTTGCAGGTTGCGTACACAAGACTAACAATGTTGTAGCGTGTAGGCGCTTGTGCAGTGGGCAGGGGGCAGGGTGCAGGGGGCAGGCCCGACAGGGTGCTCTTTTTTAAGAAAGTCCAAATCTGTTGATCCTGCACTGTGTTTTTTAAGAAAGCCCAAATCTTTCGATTCTGCACTGTGCTGTTTTATTAGGATGAGGGAAAAATTCAAAATCATTTATATTTTGTTATATAGATAGATAGATGTATGGACGGTGGTATTTATTCCAAACTTTGAATGACCTAGATAATTTATTGAGTGAGCGAGAAATTTAAAATTATTTATATTTTATTAGATAGATTAGAGAGAGAGAAAAAAATATATATATATATATATATATATATATATATATATATATATATATATATATATATATATATATTATTTCTTAGTGTCTTTGCATCCTCTCCAAAAAAAGGAAAGAAAAAAGATGGATGAAGCCATGCATCATCACGTGCTTGGTAGTTACATTATTTAGAGATCATCTAAATCACCATGCATCTAACTATAAAACAAATATAAAAAATAAGACGAATATATTATATTTTGTTTAATGTGTAAATTATGATTAATCAAACAATAATTATCATATCATCACAAATTGCATACGGAATTCATGTAGACAGATCATTTCTACAATTTAATAAGGAATGAATGCGAAGTATCATTCACCAAAACTCAAAATCATTCATTTCTCGACTCTGACTATTATACCATTTTGAAATGAATGATTTTAATCGAGCTTATAATAATTATGCTTAACAAGTCCAAAATTATATATACGTTTAATTTTAATGAATTCTTTTTTTTTTTTTACTTTGTATATATATAATTAAAAGGAAATTAATTTTTTAAATAGTTCAAATTTTGTCCACCCATAATAAATGTTGATATCTCGATCATAAAATGTTCTATTTCACTCCACTCTGCCCCAATCCGCCTCTAAAGTTGCCGGCTTGTCATGTCAATAGAACTGGAGAACTTAATTCATTGAAAAAAACGTAAATATTCACACAAGGTTATATCATAAAATTTTCTGTGTTTATTTTATGTATGTGTAATATTTTCCTAAACATGTGTTTGATTAATTAATAAAATAATTTTTTTAATTAAAATACAAGTACCTACTAGCACTTATGGTCGATTTGGGAGACTCCAAATTTAATGGTATTCAAAAACGAGATTTAGGTACCTTTTAAAATACAAAATTAACTCATACGTACAGTCTATTTTAAATTTAGGTATCATATATATCTTCGCAAAAAGTGATAAATCTATAGTCAGTTTGCATTTTAGTCTTTAGAAATACTTCAAATATAAAGAATGTATTTTTATTTCATTATTTACTTAAATTTATATCAAATAAATATAATATTATACCATTCAAAGATAGAGTGGAGCCGAGAAAATTCACTCATATAATATTTGTAAGTAGAAAATTGTACATGAAAAATAAAATGAGCAGATTGTTTGGCCTAGCTAGTGGTCAAGGAATTATTAACATTCGTTTTATAATTTAAAAATATAAATGAATCCCTAATTTTAGAACTAACAAAAAAAGAATGGGAAGAATAGTTGGGTTTTCTTGTATGGTTGTGTTGCATAATTTAGGCCTTAAAGTTGGAACTAGAGTTTTAATTTTATTTCTGGGACGTTGGTTTTGTATTGTCAATATCTTTGGGGATAAGATAAAAATTGTTGGTTATGCTTAAAAATTATGGTTTTATCAATGTCCCACATCGGCTATTTATTTATGTAACTCCCAATTTAATTGGTATTATTATTTCTGTAACTCCCAAGCGTTCCTTCAAAAACTCCAACGTTCTTTTTCTCCTTATAAGTGGTAATTGTTCTTCAGAGGAAAAAAGGCACAATAGAATTCTTCTTCTCCTTCTTTCTAAAGTCTGTCACATAGACAAGTTCAAAGTCTCCTTCTGTGAGTACACACATCGGATACTGTTCAAAGTCTCCTTCTGTGAGTACACACGATCGGATACTTAGCCGTTGAATCCTGGAGAGTGACTGCCGGCAGCCCATTTGTACCTATGATTATTATCAGTGGGGGCGAAATCATTTTTTATCACTTTTTAGGACAGTAGCTACGCTACGCCTTTTTTTCAGCTAAGTTGTTCCAATTTACTGTATTATTAATCTTGTTAATTGCTATAATTTCCAACAATCTAAAAAGTGATTTTCATCTATTAACAAGAATACATGTTGTTTTAGTTAGAAACTATGAATTTGAAATGTTAGGATGTTCTCTATTGTTGTTTTTAGGGTTAATATTTCAGGTTGGGCTGGTAGTAAGTTTCTGCTGATTGGTTATAATCACAGACACATTGCTAATTAAATATTTGGGTGGCAGTTTTTTAACCTCTAATTAAAGCAACATGAAAGAGGCCTAGTGTGCTTAGAGTTAAAAATATGAGTCTATTTACCAAATGATAGTAATGGGCTAGGTGTTACTGGTATACATAAATTGTTTTTTTTAATATAATTTGTGGAGAATTGAGTAATTCTGAATTTGGTGGAAGTTTTATTTCCAGTCAATGATATTGTTTATTTGTTATGTGCTTTCAATTCTGGAACATAAATGGTATTGCATCCGGGTTAGTCTCTCTTGGATATAAATAATGCTGATAATTATGATAATTCTTCTGTTTGATGCACGGGTTTTGTTCTGTTCAACAGGCCAACGATATGCGAACAGCATATCATATATAATGTTGGTTATTTTTTTTGTTTCCACTTTCTTTTCTGTAATTAGATTAACAAAAAATAATAATAATAATAAGTGTAAGAGTCTCTTTTCAATTGAGGAGGTGGTTACTTCTTAACAAATCATCGAGGATTTAAAATCATATTCGTTGTCAACGGCTTTCTTTGAACAATGTTGGATTGTGATTCTATAGGAAGTGGTGTCAGTGTCTCAAGAGTTTTATGCATGGCTATTGACTCGCCTGACAGATTTTTATTTAATTCTAGAAAATATTTTATTAATTGTTTAATCATGGAAATCAATTAATAAATAGTTATTGTGATTATTAAAGTCTAAAAATGTAGCAGATATTAATTATTGGCATAAAATTAATATTTCCACTGAAGTTTTGGGAAATTAATATATTTGGATAATTTTAGTTAATATCTCATTTAATTATGCAATAGTTAATTAATTGTGATAATTTGCTTGATCTTCAGAAAAATTCCAGAAAATTCCAGTAACCTTTGGTGATGATAAGATACTCTTGTAAATTTTATGGAAGTATTTTAATGTGTTTGTAGCATACTTGGAATATTAATTGAGTAATATTGTCTGTTATTTAATTCTTTTGTTAATATTTTTGAAATATTAATTGTTGGTGCTTGAAATTAAATTACCATGTTGTAATAACACATGTACCCTTGTTCCTAGTGCGATAATTTAGGTTTTAACAATTTTATTGAATTATTCCCTAAATTCACGTCTTATGAGCTGAAAGATTAATGGTAAATAATTGAGCATTTATATGGATTGTGTTTTCTAAGCCTGACGGAGTCTTTCTTCTGTATTTATGTTCTATTATTTTATGTTAATTTGGTTCATGTGGCAAAGATGGTGAACAATGATGATAATTCTAGATATACTCAAATCTATCTCATTGCATTTAAAAGATGAAGCGAAAGAAATGTTTATTAAATAAAACAGAGGTTGAAAATTAGTTAGAAAGGAAAAATAGATCGAACACTTAAAGATATGATGAATGTCATGATAATTAGCTTTAACTTACCTTCTAATATGTGGGGAGAAGCTTGTCTTTCTGAATAATCAATTTTTAATAAAGTTTCACATAAAAAGATAGACACTTTACCATGTCAATAATGGAAGGAACATGCACCTAACTTGGGGTATCTTAAAATATGGGGGTGTCTAGTTAAAGTAGCTATACCAGAATTTAAAAAAAAAAAGAAAAAGGAATAAAATTGTACATAAAACAATGGTTTGTTTTTTTACTGGATATGTTTCAAACAGTGTTGTATATAGACTTTTTATAACTGGAGATGACCCTAAAACTTATGAAGAAGCAATAAAATCATTTGATGCAATCTTTTGAAAAGATGTTATCCATTATGAGTAATCATACATGAGAGCTAGTTATTTTGCTTAAAAAGATGTAAATCTATTGGGTGTTTAAAAAGAAGTTAAAAGTTGACCGGTCTATTGATAGTTTTAAAGTAAGTTTTTCAGTACTTGTTGTTATGTGCTAATGTTCAGCATTATGTGAAATTCTTGTGAATTATTTTAATGTGCACTCCGTGCAACAATGTGATAATAACTGTTAATAGTCTGTTGATAATTTAAGTTAATTGTTCTATGTAAACTATATAATTTGAGAAATGCTAAGTATGAGCATTATGGAGCACGTATCAGATGTCAAGCATGTATAAATGTACAATATGAGAAAGATGAAGCATGTATAAAATGTGAATTATACATAAAATGTGAAGCATGAGAAATGTGATATATGCATGAGATACAAAGCATGAAAATTGTGATGTGATTATATGTGGATAATTTGCTGATATTTGGTACTGATGAGAAAGTTGTGAAAATTATTAAAACATTTTTTATTCTCTAATTTGACATGAAAAACGAACCTGATTCTTAGCATGAGAATTAATAAAAATGCACATGGTTTGTTTTTATTATGTGGAATTCTTAAGAAATTTAATTTCTTTAATAAAGAGCCATTAGGAACACCTTGTGACTCTAGTGTGTGCATTTAAAGAAAAATAAAGGGGATTTGTATTGCACAAATTGAAGATGCCAGAATCATTGATAGTGTAATGTACTTAATGAATTGTACTCGACCTAATATTGAATATGTCATTAGTAGACTTAGCAGATATACGCATAATCCTTCACAAGTTCATTGGAATGCATTGTCACGTCTAATGAGGTATTTAAAAGGAACAGTTAATGTAAGTGTACATTTTTCTGATAATCCTAATGTTTTTGAAGGATATTGTGATGCTAATTGGGTATCTGCTAATGATGAAACAAGCTCCACTAGTGGATATGTATTTACTTTAAGTGGATGAGTTGTCTCTTGGAGATCTGCTAAACAAACTTGTATTGTTAAATATACTATGAAATCTGAATTTATTGCATTAGAATTGACAGGTACAAAAGCAGAGTGGTTGAGGAATTTATTGGCAGACATAACAATTCCTTCTATATCTCTGCATTGTGATTCTCAAGCTGCTATTGGACGAGGAATGAACCATGTGTATAATAGGAAATAGAGACATATTCGCTTGAGACATAATATTGAATGAGGATTGATCAGTAAACGGTGTTATTTCCATGAAATTTGTGAGGTCTAAAAAAAATCTAGTGGATCCGCTTACAAAGGGATTGATTAAAAAGAATGTTCAAGAAGCATCCAGAGGGATGGGACTATTGCCAACATCTTGAGTAAGTAATACGCGATGGAAACCCAACCCATATGATTGGAGATCCCATGAATTGGGTTTAATGGGTAACAACAAGTCACGTAATTACTTAATTATAGCACTACAATTACTTATATCCCTTTTTGTGTGCATGTGGTGTTTACTGATAAATTGTGAAAGGATGAATCGTTTAGATTCTTAATGAAACTCATAGCCCTAAAGGGTGGTGTATGTCAGTATACACTTGATGGGTTCACCAATATAAAGGTGGAAGTGTAGGTCGCTTCCTATGAGAGTCTTTAGCAAACTCTCTAAAGCCTTTATGAAAATCTAGGATATGGCGCATGGCCTAGAACGCGCCCAACCGCGGACTTATGTGAATTCAGGATTTTTAGATATGTGTGCAATTCAAATTGATTGTATCATAGATAATAGGTTCAAGAATATAGTTCACCTATAATCTACAATCATAAGCTTGTTCCACTAAGTGTCGATTCAAACCCACAAGGTATCGACGTTATGTATCTAAAATCCATTGCCCTTCTCATTTCCTTTTAATTTTTCTTTCTTCGATAATTTTGAATCATGTGAGGGATTGTTGGTTATGCTTAAAAATTATGGTTTTATCAAAGTCCCACATCAGCTATTTATTTATGTAACTCCCAATTTAATTGGTATTTATTTATGTAACTCCAAATTTAATTGGTATTTTTATTTTTGTAACTCCCAAGCGTTCCTTTAAAAACTCCAACGTTCTTCTTCTCCTTATAAGTGCTAATTGTTCTTCAGAGGAAAAAAGGCACAATAGAATATACAGTTTCTTCTTCTCCTTCTCTCTAAGGTCTGTTCATATATATCTACTCTGCGTTAACTGTTAATTGGGCAATCCACATAGACAAGTCCAAAGCCTCCTTCTGTGAGTACACACGATCGGAGACTTATGTGAGACCCCAAATTTTATGAAATAAAAGTATTCAATTTTTTTATAATTATTCTATTTAGTAAATGGTTGAATTGATAAAAGATTAAAGTTAAGGGTGATATGTGAAACTTTTTTTAAAAGTAAGCAAGTTATCATAAAATAATCGGTAGTAAAAGTACAGTAATACGCGTGGTTGCATAGTAGCACACAGTATTGATTATTGATGCTTACGTGATAAGTCACTCAGTTATACTCAATTATTACTACAGTAATTGCTGCATCATATCTCTCATATTATTGATTCAATTATTATCACAGTATCATCTGCATAATATGTTATATTATTAAATCAATAATTGAGACAGCAAAGTTATTCATATTATTATTTACAATATTGACAATGTCTAGAAGTTCTGTCAAGGAGAGGTTTGATCACATAATTGCACGCCAATAAGGAAAAATTCTTATCGGAAAGCCCCCTCTTTCGTGAGAACGACCTGGTTGTTAAATATTGTGAATTATAATATTAATGATAAATAAGTTCGTGTTGATTAAAGATAAAATTGATAGCTCCACTGTGTTGGAATTATTAGTGTTAGTGAAAATCGATATTTATTTCGATAATAATTGATGTCTGGAAGTTATCGGGTAATTAACCGGATAAATGAGTAATTAATTGATATTAATTCACATGTTTATAACTATGTGTTCACATGTGTGTACTATTGATTCACATGATTTATTATTAGGGGAGTTAGTGCAAAATTGATAATACTTGCATGACTAAATTAAAAATGGAGGTATAGTTGAAGGTATTATATATACTATAATTAATTTTTTCACATGTTTAGAACTATTGAGTCACATGTTTTACTATTGATTCACATAATTTACTATTAGGGGAGGTGGTGCAAGTTTGATAATACTTGCATGACTAAATTAAAAATGAAGAAAAAGAGGAAGGTATTATACTGTAATATTTCGAGCCTCAAAATGTGCAATTATTGAAACTATATTTTCCTATAAATAGAAACTCATTACTTCATTATTTTTTATCAATTCACTAAAGCTATAAAGCAATTATTATAGAGAGAAATTATAGAGAGGAAGAAGAAAAGAAGTCTGCTACCTCACTATTTCAGTATCTAGTTTTTTCTAAGGTAAGTGATATTATTATTATGGTAAGGGGTATTATTTCTTTCGTATTCATGAAGAGAGCTTCTGTTATTCCATTCTTTATTATTATGTTGGAATAACCTGTCTATGCAAAGTACCTCATACATGGTGAAATTCTTCTGTTATTCCATTCTTTATTAATCTGTTGGAATATCCTGTCTGTGCGGATTACGCATGACCTGGTTCCATTCTTTATTATTCTGTTAGAATATCCTGTCTGTGCGTATTATGCATGACCTGGTTCTATTATTTATTATTTTGTTAGAATAACCTATATGTGCGGTCTATCGCATGCCTGGTGAATTCTTCTTTTATTACATTCTTTATTATTCTATTGGAATAACCTATCTACGCGGACTACCGCATGCATGGTGAATTCTTCTGTTATTCCATTCTTTATTATTCTGTTGGAATAACATGTATATGTGAATTACCGCATGCATGGTGAATGATCCTTCGTATTCATTCCTTATTAAATTGTGGAGATAATCTGTCTACGTGCATTACCGCATGGCGGGCGAAAATCTATTTGCAGTTTCGTATATTCTATTATACTCGTATGAGATATCATTTCTTTTGTACTCGTCATGGAATATCATTTTCTGTGGTATTTTTCTATTACGAGTTACTATTCATGGGTTACTATTCACCCAGTTACTATTCACTCTAGTATTATTCACTCGGGTATTCGGGGTATTTTTCATGTCGGAGTACTATTCACGAGTTACTATTCATGGGTTATTATTCACCCGATCACTATTCACTCTAGTATCATTCACTGGGTATTCGGGACACTTTTCATGTCGGGGTACTATTCCCGAAGTACTATTCACGGAATATTATTCACCAGAAAAATATATTTCTTTTCTGTCCAAATTATTTTTAGTACATGAATATTATTCTTAAATTTTACTCCACAAAACAGTATCATGTTGACAATTTGGATATTTTTTAAACTCTGGATAAATTTAAAGTCTTTAATATTTATCCTTGATTTCGTTTGATAAATGCTTATATCATTGTTGTAAGACCCCAACTTATTATTAATGAAATTGAATTTCTTCTATTTATTATTTTTAAATAGTAAGGATTGATTTGATTAATGTGGTTAGTTATGGGTAAAATACGCAAATATTTCAAATAAGCAAGTGGTTATAAAATATTCATTGTTGTTGGGGAATATTCGTTTGGTCGTGGAATAATCTTGCTGTCGGAGAATATTCGTACGACGGCGCAGCCTTGTGTGGGCCCCATAACGAAAAGCGATTGGATGAAGAAAACGACAAGTATAAGTTTTATAAATAACGACGTAGTTGTTACCGTTAACACTGTTAGAATACCCGGTGGTTAAATCACATTAATACACGGTGTTGCACAGTAGCACACGGTATTGCACCAATTATTGATTCTTACGTAAGAAGACACTACTCAATAATTGTTACAGTAATTGCTGTTCAATATTTTATTTTATTGATTCAATAATTACTACGTTGATATTTTATATTATTGTTGTTTCAATAATTATCACTGCACAATATTTCTTATTATCAGATTAATAATCCATATTAGTTGAATAATATTATTAGATAGCATTATTGGCAATGTCTAGAAAGTTCTGTCTAAGGAGAGGTTTGGTCACCTAATTGCGTGCCAGTAAGGAAAAATCCCTATTGGAAAGCCTCCTCTTTCCTGGGAACGGCCTGGTTGTCAGTATTGTGATTCTGTAATATTATTTGTTAATAATTAATTATTGTTTATATGATAAGTAAAATATTTATTTTATGTGGATATAGATGGAGAAAATTTTTAAAGTGACAATTGTTGAAAAATTGATATTTTATCTTTTCTGATAAAATAATTTATTTAAATATATTATTATAAAATAATGGTGATATTTTTACAATGAATGTGGGATATATGATAAATGAGGAGGAAAAGTATTTTTGATACAAAAAATATTTAAAACATGTTTTTCATGTTTGTGGACCCCAATTTTTGACTGAAATTTGATTATAGCCTGTAAAATCGTCCGTATGTGGATTTCGGTCAATTTCTGTTTGGAATTTAGAAAAACTTAAACTTACAAAGTTGTAGAGAATTGAATTTCCTATGAAATAGATATAAGTTTCGAATTTTTCTGATAAAAGGGTTATTTATTATGAATTATTGAAGTTCCGAAATAATTGGTTTTTGAAGTTTTATTTATGTTTTTTAAGAAAAATATTTTTTTGTGAGATAGTGGGCCCCACTTATGTGGTTAATGTGCTAAAATTGGATTGTCAAAGTGGGCGTAGGAAATTTATATAAATATATTAATATTTTATTAAATTTTCTGCTTTGGTGTTCTAAGCATTTTCCTATAAATAGGGTGCTTAGGTTATAATTAAAAATCACACCAGAAACTAAAGTTTTTTCTCTCTATATTATCAAGCGTATTCTTGTGAGTATTTTGATATTTGAGTGTTGCTATACGGTGCAAGTTCTTTCAGCACTATATCCAGTATTCCAGTCAGAGGTACTGTCTTTTTGAGGTAAGGGGTGTTATTTTTTTTTATAAATGATATTATTCTTTCAATATCATTATGCCGGAATGTTGGAAAGATTTTTCTCGTGAAATTCTTGTCTTTTAGTGTCGAGGTTACTATTCACGTATACGGCATTATTCACGAATACGACACTATTCACAGAAAAAATAATTTTTTATTTTTTGTCCAAGATATCTATTATGGATACTAGCTTTGATTGTATCCTTGTTTTGATCTTCATTCTTGAATTTTACTTCACTATGGTTATTTATGAAGTATTTTTGAACTTGGATTGTTTAAAGTACGAATCCTTAATAATTGTTCTTTTGTTTCACTGGATTCGTTTTCTTTAAAATATTTTTCATCATCCTCAGTCCTAAATGATGATATAACTGAATATCTTTGGCCTATTGTACAAAGATGAATGATTTTTTGATGAATATCTTTGGCCCGTAGTGCAAAGATGAACAGGTGTTTAGATGAACATGACTAACTGATGAATAACTTTGGCCTGTAGTGCAAAGATGAATATTTGATTCCATATATATATTGATTGATGTTACAGGGATAAAATAATGACGGTGAACTTTTAAATTTATATATAGAAGATAGTAGATTTCATTCTCTACTTAACTCTTCTAATGAATTATTATTTTCGCTGCGAATATTGATTTAAAATTTGTTGTCTATTGTATTCTATTAGATTTTTTTCCCTGTTGAGGACTAACGATAATTTGTTCTATATTATCTTAGTCATAATATTATTTACTGGGCTAGTTGAGATCACCCTTTTCTTTTTTGTTCTATTTTTCTTCTTAGGAGGCGAGAATGTAGCGAGTACTAGTCGGGGTATGAAATAATGGTTCTAGAAAGTTGTTTAGTAGTCCTCACTATTTTTATAAAATAATGTATCAATAATTGTAATGAGGACTTATTTGAGTGTGGATATTGTCTAGAAGACAATATTTGTATTTAAACTCACAGTTTAAGTGTTGTCGTATTTTGCACGACAATTGTATTAATAAAGTTGTAGTTATTTCTGTTCCATATTTTGGCGACTCAGAATGGGTGATATATACATGTTTTAGGGACGTCACAATTATCATCATCCTCATGCTTATATTGTGATGAAAGTCATCTTTTGCTTACGTGCATAGACGGACTGTTGATTATTAGTTTTATAGTTGTATATATTTGGCTTACGTGCAAAGATGGACAGGTGTATGACATGATCATAACCACTGGTGATAATAATGAATATCCTTGGCCCGTAGTGCATGAATAATTCGATGATATGATTGGCAGGATCATGATCATTAGTTAACAGTTAAATGTCTTTGGCCGTAGTGCACTGACAGACAATTGATTGGTATGATCATTGGTTTTATAGTTGAATATCTTTGGCCCGTAGTGCAAAGGTAGACAACTGATTGGTATGATCATTGTTATTACATTTGAATATCTTTAGCCTTTGGGGTAAGGATATTGAGTAAACGTTCTATTAAGCCTTTGTGGCAAGGAGAAACTGTTGATTTACATGATTATAAATATGAATTGTGGATTTCACTATAATTTTTAGTGGTTCAGGTGAAGACAAGTGATGATAGTTCTTTTTGTCTTAGGTATAACAAAGAACTGTTGATGAGTATTACAGGAATGAAATATTAACGATGAACTTTTAATCTAGAGGAGATAGTAGACATTATGTTCTACTTGACTCTTCTAATGGATTGCATATTCCGCTGCAGTTGTTGATTTAAAACTTATTGTCTATTATATTCTATCAGTTGTTATACTGTTGAAGGCTAAGGATAATTTATTCTGCATTATCTTAGTCATAATATTTCTTACTGGACTAGTTGAGCTCACCCTTTCTTTCACTGTTCTCTTCAGGAAATGAGAATATAGCTGGGACGAGTCGGGGAACGGATTGACGGTCCAGATGGTTGTTTTAATAGTCCTCACTATTCTGTGAAATAGTGTGATAATAAATGTAATGAGGACTCCATTGAGTGTGGATATTGTCTAGACGACAATATTCTTATTAAAACTCTTAGATTATGTTTTGTCATATTTTACACGACTGTTGTATAATTAAGTTTGTATTTGATTTATGTACCATGTATTTGGCGACTCAAAATGGGTGACGTATACCTATTTTGGGGGCGTCACAACTTAGCCGTTGAATCCTGGAGAGTGACCGCCGACAGCCCATTTGTACCTGTGATTATTATCAGTGGGGGGCGAAATCACTTTTTAGGACAGTAGCTACGCTACTCCTCAGTTTTTTAGCTAAGTTGTTCCAATTTACTGTATTATTAATCTTGTTAATTGATATAATTTTCAACAAAAATAAGGGTGTAAATGAATCTAGTCGAGACGACTATTGAGTTGTTTAGATTTGGTTCACAAAATTTATTGAGTATAAAATAAGGTTTGATTCAAGCTCGTTTAGCTACCGAGTCAAGCACGATCTCGAATCGAGCTCGAATAGTTTGAATTTTTAGAAACGATCTCGAATCGAGCTCAAACAGTTTGAATAGTTTGAATTCTCCTACAACAACGTTGATAAGATTACACTCTTTATATTTGAAAACTCTATATTGATATTCTACTCTCTCTTTTTCCCACTTACTTCTATAGCGGAAGCGTTACTCAACGGCGACCAGAATTCGTTAACCATCAATGTTATTTTAGGACAAAAAAATCACTATTGAAACTTTAATCATCATCTTATTATATTATGAAATTAGTCTCTTTTACAAGAAGGTAAAAAAGTAAATAAAAATAGGGAACTGATATTTTTATAAGAATATTAAGAGCATTCACAATAGTTTTCTTATCTTTATCCTTATTCTGCAGTGTTATTGGGTCATTCTTCAAAATAGGGATTCAATTTTTTCACTATGTACCCAACAGGTTCCTTATATTATTCCTTAAATAATAAAATTTAAAAGTTAAAAGTTAAAACATCAAATTAATAATAATCTTATAATTTATAAAAGAGAGTATAATTTATCAATTATATTCCACCGTAAAATAATTTTTATTTATTTTAAATTTTAAGTAATTTATGGAGTGAGTATTGAATGGATTGTAATTGTAAATGTACATAAGATCAATATTAACTTTAAAAAGTTACTTAGTGATATTTTTAAATTTAAATTTAATATGATTCATTTAAAATTTGAAAATAATAACTTTTATAATTAATAGTACTTTTATAATATTTATAATTATATTGACATAAATTAAATAAATTTATATCAATTTTAAATTTGAATACGTTTGAAATTAATTTTTTTTTAAAAAGTCAATATTAAGTTTATAATTTGAAAATGAAGTAGTAAAAAAATATCAAAATGTGTATGATTGATGAGTTATCCACTTAAATGGGGGTGTAAAATGTCATTTTGTATATATAGAGAATGGTCTTTTGATTCCCTCACACTGGGAAGTAAAAATTTATATAGGGATTAAAATAGAGAGTCAAATAAGGATAAGGAAACAGTTGGATAATGATTTATTGATATATTCTTTAAACTTGGGGATAGAGAGTTAATTAGAAAAATTATTATTAATGCTCTTACAACAGTTTTTGTAATCAACTTTCTATCCCCAATTTTTAAGAATACATCAATAAATCATTATCTAACAGTTTCTTTATCCTTATTTGACCCTATATAAGATTTTACTTCCCAGTGTGAGGGAGTCAAAAACCATTCTCTATATATACAAAATGACATTTCACACCCTCCTTTAAGTGGACAACTCATCAATCATACACATCTTGACATTTTTTTACTACTTTATTTTTAAATTATAAACTTAATATTGACTTATATTTAAAAAATTACTTTCAAATGTATATTCAAATTTAAAATTGATAAAAATTTATTTTTTTATGTCAATATATTATAAAAGTACTATTCATTATAAAATTTATTATTTTCAAATTTTAAATTTTAAAAATATCACAAATTAATTTTTTTAAAAGTTAATCTTGATCTTATGTATATTTATAACTACAATCCATTCAATACTCACTCCATAAATTACTTAAAATTTAAAATAAAATAAAATTTATTTTAAAGTGAAATATAATTGATAAATTATACTCTTTCATAAATTATAAGATTATTATTAATTTGATGTTTTTACAGTTTTAACTTTTAAATTTTATTATTTAAGAAATCAATATAAGGAACCTGTTAGGTACTTAATGAAAAATTTGAATCCCTATTTTGCAGAATGACCCAATAACACTGCAGAGTAGGGATAAATATAAAAAAACTGTTATAAATGCTCTAAGGTGGTGTTTGATAAAACTGAGTGTTAAGATCTGAACACTTTAGACATCAGAATAATATAGAGCATCTATCTAGAATTGTGTCTGAATGAAAAAATGTTGTTTGATAATTAATTTTTCTAAAATGTCTGAATAATAGTATTTTACCATTTTAACCCTCTGAACAGTTTAAGCAAAACATGTTTGATTATCAGAAAGGTCTGAATATTATTTTAAATACATATTTATAATATTTTGACCACAATATGATGAAATAAAATGTATCAAGTCCAATGAAAACATCAACATAGCATAATAATTCAACCATACAAATTAAATTAAGTTCAAATAGTTGTTAAGAGTTAAAGTACAATTTATTTGCGTAGATTAATCATAAATTATATGTCTTGATCACCCATTGCGGTTCTTCTTGTCCCTTTTCTTCGTTTACTTCAAACATAAAATTTGATCCTCAATATCGATATTACCTATATTAAACATAGACCTGGCAAAAGAGGCCCAGGACCACGGGCCGGGCCGGCCCGCCTGCCACGTGCCGGGCTTTGGGCGGCAATTTTTTAGCCCAGTAAAATTCGGGCCTATTTGGCCCGCCCGTTTTTGGCCCGGCCCGGCATCGTCCTAACCCGTTTTGAAAGTAGTATGCATACAAGTCAATCATGTATGATGATAAAACATATACTTTGTAATCAATCTTATTTTTTTATTAATAAAAGAATTATTTATTAAAGGCATTTATTATCTACATGGTGTTGTTTTAATAATATGTGATAAAGCCATAGTTTTAAGCAATGCTTTTAGAATCATGATGAGATCATGCTAATGAGATCTAAATTCTTAGATAGCTTAAAACTAAAATGTTCCCAATTAATAGATTACTAAAAAGGGGATTAGTGAATCCGGATATATTGGTACGTACGTTGCTTGCTCATTAGATGAGGATGATTGATCTCATGATCATTTGTGTGGAGACACTAAAGTAAGTATGTAGGTGCTTATTAGAGAATAAGTTTACTGAACGTGACTCGCTAAGGAATACCTAATGGAGTTTTACTTGCCTGTCAATAGGAATTCCTGTAGTGATAGTACGTAGTACAAATGATCCTTAGACTTGAGATCATCATAGTATCTTATATATAATGAATTACACTTTGACTTATTCCTTAAGACTCTTAGAGTATATCAAAGGGTATGCTTGGGTGTAATAAGTTATATATGAAGATAATGAATGGTCAATAAAGAATCTACAACTTCTAGTAAAAAAAGAGAAATGCCCTATATGATTCGATAAATGACAACCCAGAAATCCTTGGCCAAGGTGGAATGAAATTAAAAAGTAGCTTCTAATTTGCATTCATTAGGAGTTGTGCATTTAGGAATCGAAATACATATAATTAAATAAAATAAGACTTGACATTAATTTCATATCTTATATTTAATTGGGACATTGTATGGTGGAAGGATTGAATTGTACGATAACTATTAACTCAAAGGTTCTTTTATGATTAATGTTAAAATCTATATTATCTGGAAAGTCGTTGATCGCTAGGGAGGCTTATCCCTGTTATAGAATAAATATTATTTATTTAAATAAATTAATCGTTTAATTTATTTATTTAAATAAGATTAGAATTGTTCTAATTGATTTATTCACAACCGATTTAATATGGAGAACCTAAAGGGTCACACCATAAAAGGAAGAATAATTATTTAAGAAGTTAATGGCATAATCGTAACAATATGTTAAGTATATTTAATTTAATCTATGGTAATAGAATAAATTAAATAGCTTAATATTTATTATTTAATATTTAGAAATATTAAATAAATTAATAAGAGTAGTCTTATTAATATTATTACAATTATTATTATTTTAATTTCTAAAAGAGTTTAAGAATTAATTTAATATAAATACTCTCATTTATTCCTAATAGGATCAGGAGGGAAAACTAGTTAAAGGAGTTTAATTAATTATCCCTAATAAGATTAGGGAGCTCATTTAATTAAAAGAGTGTAATTAAATAAATAATATCTTATTTTAATTAAATATGATATCTAATATCTTTATAAGAGTAGTCTTATATCAGATATCAGATATACGTAATTTCAAGTTATTGGAAAGTACGCCTCTTTTTCTATAGAGATAAGAAAAACTAGGGTTAGAGTCAATACACCCTTCTTCTTGAAAATTCTTCTTCCTTGATGGATCACCTCTAGAGGTCATACACTTGGGTGGCTAACATTTATCAAAGGAAAGAATCTACCCGGAGATTCAAGGAGATCGCGTAGAAGTAGGAGGTGAACTCGTACCTAAAGAAGCTCGTTTCTACAAGGGTATGATTCCATAACTTCTTATTCTTCGTTTTAATTAATAATATGCATAAAGGATGATCCGGGCAATTGGTTTGTGAAAAAATTTAAAATTTTATTTTATTTTGCTTCCGCTAATTTTTACAATTTGATTGCTACTTTGATTTTTACAAAACCTAACACGTTTGGGCCAAACCCAAAAAAGTAACATAAAATAGGCATAAAATTGGTCTCGGCCTGCGGGCCGGGCTTGGGCTGAAGATTTTTGGCCCAATAAAAATTGGACCTTTTTGGCCCGCCCGTTTTTGGCCCGGCCCGCCACTCGCTCGGTCCGTTTGGGCTAGGTCCGCCCGTTTGTCAGGTCTAATTAAACATAATAATTTTAAAATACTATAACAATTAATAAAAGAAAAAATTAATTGGAATGGTCAGAAAAGGTTAAACCATTAACATAGAACTATAGTTTTCTTGTGAGATAAACCCAAGAAAAGAAAAGAAAAAATAGTTCATTCATTCTAAAATAAAATATCACTTATAAGAGAAGAGTAATGCTACAGACACAAATTATTTTATAAATATTTTATAAATTGTTGATGTGACATACTTCACCTCAGCATATTGATCAACAAATTGCTTCAATATAATTTTCGGCCCCACACAATATGATGATTTGGAGTATGTCACATCAACAGTTTGTAAAATATTTATAGAATAGTTTGTGTCTCTAGCATTATTCATAAGAGAAACTCTAGAATTAACATGTCAACATATAAGCACATCTATAAGAAAAGAAATTTGTCATTTAACCAAAAAGCAAAAACAATTTAGCAACCGCAGTACATCTATAGTTAATACTACTAACATAAATAATTTTGCAAGTAAACTACAATTGACAGGCACTGACCTGCTTTGCTTGCTTACAGATTCCTGAAGTGTGATTTATAATAAAATGTTTCTTGCTAGTGCATCTCAAGCTTTAATTTCTGAAATCTCAAGGTCATCAGATTCCATAACTAATTGACAGATAGCCTCTTTATTTTGATATTGACCAGAAAGCCAATCCCATATAAGAATAGAAAGCAATCAAACATTCTAATTTGCAGCATATTTCTCTTCAGCATGAACCAAGGTAATAATTACTTACAGTAATAAAAATTTGTGTTGAGCAAAAACTGCAAACACACATCAATTCAAACCGATTTTTTCCCAAAATAATATAGAACTACAATAAATTAAAATATTAAATACACAAAACAACCCTCTATAATCATTTAAATAAGAATATAAATAAAGAAAATATGATGAACAAAGTATATAAACCTTGATTAAAGTATTAGAACATTAGTTCAGATGAGAAAAAAGAAATAGATGAATCAAAAAAATTTAAAAAAAAAAGAGTTGAATGAATGAGTGACCTTGTTATAGTAAATCCCTAATTTTCCAACTAATACCCTCAAATTCCATCAAACTTTTAACTTTAATTGAAGTAAACTAAAGTACTTAAAACAATTATATAAACAGGAGACCCAAAAAAAATTCACAACAATTAGCATACATATATATATAGGGAGGAGAAGATAACTAAAAAAAGTTGCAACTCGAGACATTGCAAACACAAGAGCAGTAGAACACAAAAATAAGATAGTACTTTCCAAAATAACTTATGCAACTATATTCAGTAGAAGACACCATTATTCAGACAATATGTCTTGCAAGTACTGCACGCTTTTATACTTCCAAAGAATGAAATCTTTGCCAAGACGTTAAGGCATGACAAGCATTTAGTTGTCCTATATATCAAATATAATCACTGCATTTTCCCCAAATCTAATAACAACATAATTTGGGATGCCAACAAAAAATCACCAAAAGCAGTGAAGGAGATTTGAAAAAGGGGGTTTGAAATTACCAAAAATTCACAATAATCACAAATAGATAAAATCACCAAGAATTCACAGTAACCACCAAAAGGGGTTTAATATTTCAAAATCACCAAAAATTCACACTAATCAAACAAAAAAGGGGTTTGAAAAAGAAATACCAACAAAGCAATAATGAACAATCGATTTATAAAGATTAATAAGAACAAATCAAGTAATAACAAACAATAGATGAAGAATGGAGAGGAGATTTACCGGCAAAGGCAAAAGAAGAAGAGCGGTAACGAAGGACAGCGAAGGAGAAGAACGCAGCAACCCGATCAGTTTGGTATTGGGGATAAAAGAGAGAATTTGTAATATTAAAAAGGTTATTTTTGTTCAAAAAAATTATAAACTCGCTCAGACAGCCTCTGGATGGTTTAGAATTATTATTGTGTCTAACTGATTAAGAGGCAAAAAAAAATTATCAAACAACTTCTACATCTGACCGAATAAGAGGCATGTCTATTAAGATCTATTCAAATGTAAACAAACACAACCTAAGTCTACAATACTCTCTTTACATGAATATTAAATGAGAATCACATGTAAATAAGATAGTGTGAAAATTTAAATTTTTATTTGTGCAAATAACAATTCTTCCACAAAAAAAAAAGGATATATCAATTGAAAAAAATTTCTAATTACAAAAAAGTTCATATACTCCTTTTTCTTATTTTTCCCTCGTGTTTCCCAAGTTCCAAAGTTAATTCCTTAGCAGATACATAAAACTTCATTCCATACTAACCTTATTTACATACATTACCTTATTTACATACATTGCCGTGATCATAAGTCTACAAAATTAGTATAACTTAAAAGTTATTGTTATCTTTATAAGCTGAAAGTAAAATTTTGTGATTGAAATTCTTGCAATGTGTGAAGTAGGCTTGGCAAAATATAATCCTGGGTTGATTTTGGTTTTTAAAATATGATTATGGTTCCGTTTAAGAACTAAAATCATATTAATATGTGGGTTGGAACCATATGGTTATGGTTTAAATATAGGTCGACCCATATTTTAAATTTTAAACAAACCATTATTATGATCCAATTAAATAAATTATTATTAAATATATCATTTATACATAATTATTAAATATTATTTTTTTAGAGGGAGTGAGGGTGGGGGGTGGGGGTGGCGGGGTGGGGGTGGGTGGGGGTAGAGAGTGCATACATAATCACATAATATTATTTTTTAAGGTGTGAGTGGGGTTGGGTGGGGGTGGGGGTGGGGTGGGGTGGGGTGGGGGGGTAGGGTGGGGTGAGTGAGGTTGGGTGAGGAGTAAGGGATGTATACATAATCAGATAATATTATTTTTTTTGGATGGAGATGGGGGTGAGAGGAGTGAGGGTAAGGAATATATACATAATCATATAATATTATTTTTTTAGGTGGGGTGGGGTGGGGTGATGGTGGTGAGGGGTGGGGTGGAGGTGGGATGGGGATAAGGGTTATATACATAATCACATAATATATTTTTTTTTGTGGGGGGTGGGGGTGCGGCTGTGGGGTGTGAGGGGTGTATACATAATATTATTTTTTTGGATGGGTATGGGGGTGGGAGGAGTGAGGGTAAGGAGTGTATACATAATCATATAATATTATTTTTTTTGGGTTGGGTGGGGTGGGGTGGGGTTGGGTGATGGTGGTGAGGCGTGGGGTGGAGGTGGGATGGGGGTAAGGGTTATATACATAATCACATAATATTATTTTATTTTTTTTGGTGGGGGTGGGGGTGCGGTTATGGGGTGTAAGAGGTGTATACATAATCACATAATATTATATTGGTGATGGTGAGGGTGAGGGTGAGGGTGGGGGTTGGGGTGGGTGCACGGGGTGGAGTGTGTGGTTGGGCTTTTTGAATATGTAAATATGACTGGAAAGAACTTTTGATTTGGATTTGAAATAAAATATGGGTCCCGGGTTAGAATTAAATTTCTCTTTAAAAATATGGTTCTAAACTTTACCCAACCCAAATAAATAAAAATAGTTAACCAACTCATTTGGTTCAGTTAATATGGGTTAACTGAACAGTTAAGCAACTATATTGCCAGGTATAGTGCGAAAAAACATTTTCCCTTGTCTAATTGATTCAGTCTGCATTGCTTCAAAAAAAACACAGAAACAATTGTTGTATTCCTTCAGTACCAAAAAAATAAATATCGGAACTGTGACTTTGTCCAATGAAATTAAAATCATGATCCATTACTATACTATATAAGACACCTGCTCCACACTCTTGCCAAGAACGTAAACTTCTTAATGCGAACCTAAACAAAAACTTCAGTAATTAAGGAATATAATTGCATTGACATGACAGAAATTTCAGTAATTAAGGAATTGGTTGAATAATTTAATTTCATAAAGTACGTACTTACTAGTCATCATCAACACTAGATTGAGAAATTGATCAATCCTAACTAGTCAAACAAATATATAATCATCGTTGAGTGGCTTGGCAGGAGCATTCGGCCAACAGAATATTAATACTAGTAAATAAAAAGGATGAACGATGCCCATCCAGATAATGGAAGCCCACATGAAGCCTTTTAAACCTGGAAAGCATGGTTGTGATTCCGAGTTGTGGTCAATATTATATATAACTATGGCAGAAAATGCCACCACAGAAATTATATCCGCCGCAACAACGACAAAGAAGAGATTCACATGGTCACTTCCCTTTTGATTTGATTTAAGATGATCCTTAAACAGAATTAGAACAGCAAAGAAATTGGGCGTGACAATAGCAGTGCAGAATAAGGAAAAACCTGGCAGGAGGACTAATGTCCAAACTGGGTGTTTCAGCAGCTCCAGACGCTGAGTTGCTTGACCCCATATTGCACATACGGATAAAACTAGAATGAGCATAGTAAAAGTCCATAGTACTCCAAAGACAAAAATTTTTACAAAAAAATCAAACCAATTACTAATTCCTTCATCTTCATCAGAATTATTCTCCATTCTCAACCTATATTATATTATATACTTCTCCACTTTGATTTTATAAAATTTGTTAGGCAGGAACTAAATTTATAGGGCTCAAGACTGCAATTCACACGTATTTGTTCTTTTACCAACTATGCTTTTCATAGATTTTGATTTAGTGATTTGTTTTAAAAATTGACATGCTTATCCCGTTTTACTAAGTAAAAATAATTTCATTTAATTTTTATCCGACTCAATGTACAAAATTATATACGTATGTGAATTTATTTTATATTAATTAATAAAATAATTATGAATACATTTTTGTAAAGCTTTAAGTATTTTATATCTGTCCATTTTCTTTATTAATTGTCTGTTACTGGTTTCAATATTGTTATATGTGAACTAATGTATACACGACTATTTTAAAGGTTTAAGATTACAAAGTTTGTATTCTTTTCATTAATTCATATTTGTTTTTAGTACTGTTAATTATAACCCTACTTATTCATAAATGATGATCCTTTTCTTTTTTGCTAAACTTTTTTTCTACTTATTCATAAATGATGATCCTTTTCTTTTTTGCTAAACTTTTTTTCTTTAATATTTTTAATGGTGAGATAATCGGGGTGAGGTTGTTTATTCAAAATACTGTTTCATTTTTGGACGTCATGATGGATTATGAATATGAATAATCACCTAAATACATATTATTGGATATCTAATCATTAAACATGTAAAACAAGAAGAGTTGTCATTAATAATAAATTAAATTTATAAAAATAAATAACAAGCAACACCATATAATAATAAGTTATTTTAATTAAATTAATAGAAGAAAATCAAACTTCTCCCCATTAGAGTTTGAATTCATGATTTAAAACTAATCAGTTGGAATATGGTTGTTTTGTTTTCGTATCTATCATTGCCATGTTTTTGAAAACCAGTAAAAGTCTTATTTGACTTGGTAATATTGGGAATAAGTTTTACCAGTAGCAAAGAAAGATTTGGTGTTCTTTTCAAATATTTTAAAAGTCTTTTGTAACAAAAATTATCTTTGTTCTTCAAGATGTGCTAACAGTCTTAATTATCCAAAATATTTTTGATAACTAATCCGTTTTAAACAAATTCTAACTATTATACTCTTTTATTTAAACAAATTTTATATATCCTCGGGATCTTTATCTATTAGTACAATTTTAAGCTATAAAAAATTTACTTTTTAATTAGGTAACTAACTAGTTGCTGAAACATATCTCCTAACAAATTCATACTACTACAAGATAACTTTTTAAAATTCAAAAGATGAAACTATTTAGTTGATAAGACTTTTAAATTTTTTAAAAGAACTCTGCAAATGATAGGAAAATTTTTTATATCAAATAAATACAATATTCATTTATTATACCATTCGAGTCATATAATATTTATAAGTAGATAATTGTACGAAAGTGTTATGTACATGAAAGATTATTTGGCCTAGTGGTCAAGGAGTTATTAATATTCTTTTTTTCAAAAGAAAAAACATGTGATTTTTATTCGTGAGAGAATTTTGTAAAAATATCAACTTAATTTGTGGAAATATTAATTCTGTCAATTTATCTTGCACCACCTCAAATTATAAACAACAACTTAAATTTAAATTTTTTAAAATTATTGATAATAAATTCTTGCATATTTCTCAAGAATTAAATAGAATTCCGCCAAGACCAGCCGGTGGGCAATAGGTTCAGTAAAAACCGGATTTTTATTTATATAAATTAAAAATAGTTATTATTGATAATTAGTAACAAGATAGTAGTAACTTTTTGAAACTCAAAAGATGTAACTATTTTGTTGATAAGACTTTTAAATTTTTTAAAACAAATCTACATATAATAGGACAATTTTTATATCAAATAAATATAATATTTATTTATTATACCATTCAAAGGTAAAAGGGAGTCGTATAATATTTGTAAGTAGATAACTGTACGAGATTGTGAAAAATAAAATGAGCTACTGGCCGAGAAATTATTAACATTGGTTTTTCAAAAGCAAAAACATATTGAATTAAAGTGCATAACGCATGGTGATAATGAAGAAGAAATTATATTTAAATTTGTCTTAAAAAAATCCTAATTTTTTAGAATTTTAAAAAAAAAATTGGCTGAAAGCATAACTAACAAAACATGCATTAACAAAGATAGAGAGGAGCATGAATTGGTTGAATCATTTAATTTCATAAAGTACGTACGTACTACTATCATCAATTAATTAAAACAAAGACCATCATCAGCACTAGATCGAGATATTGATCAATCCTGACTAGTCAACCAATTATATAATCATCGTTGAGCGACTTGGCTTGGTAGGAGCATCCGGCCAACAGAATATTAGTCCTAGTAAATAAAATGGATGACAGATGCATATCAAGATAAAGGAAGCCCACCAACGACTTTGTGAGCCTGAAAAACATTGTTGTGATTCCGAGTTGTAGTTAATATTATATATAATTATGGCTGAAAACGTCCCCACGGAAATGATATTGGCCGCAACAACCACAAAAAATGCAATCACACAGTAACGGCCCGCCCGATCTAATTTAAGAGAATTCTTGATCAGAATCAGAACAGCAAAAAAAATGGGCGTGATGATGGCAGTGCAGAATAAGGAAAAAAAGGGTAAGATGATTATTGTCCAAATTGGATAACATTCTTTTTGTTTCAGCAGCTCCGGACGCTCAGCTACTTCACCCCATATTGTAGATACAGACATAACTAGAATGAACATAGTAGCAATCCATGATATTCCAAAGGAAAACATATTTATAAAAAACAAAGGCAAACCATTTACTAATTCCTTCATCTCAACCTATATTATATTATATACTTCTTCTCCACTTTGATTTGAAAATTTTGTTAGGCATAAACTTAATTTATAGGGCTCAAAAGGGATATATTTTGATTTAATGATTTGTTTTAAAAATTGACAAGGATTAAACCCGTTTTACTTATATAATGAGTATATAAACTCCACTTGTTTTGTAAAAATAATTTCATTTAATTTTTATCCTACTCAATCTACCAACTTATATTTGTATGTAAATTTATTTTATATTAATATTAATTAATAAAATAATTATGAATACATATGTTTTAAGCTCCAAGTATTTTATATCGGTCCATTTTTTTATTAACTTGTTTGAATATTGTTATATGTTAATTAATGTAAAAATTACAAAGTTTGGCTTCTTTTCATTAATTCATATTTATTTTTAGTGTTAATTATAACCCTACTTATTCATAAATGATAATCCTTTTTTTCGCTAACCTTTTTTTCTCTATTATTTTTAATGGTGAGAGAATCAGGGCGAGGATGTGGACTTAATGGAGGCATTTAAGTAACTTTATTTTAATTTATCAAATGGAGGCATTTGAGTAACTTTATTTCAATTTATCAATTTATCTTAAGCCCTATATATTCACATTATTGTTTCACTTTTGGACATTATTCGATTTGATATGTCTTGAGGATGGATTATGAATAATCACTTAAATACAGATTATTAGATTATTGGATATCTAATCATTAAACGTGTAAAACAAGTGAGTTACCATTAATAATAAATTAAAATTATAAAAATAAATAACAAACAACGTCACATATTTTCTATGGATAATGAGTTAGTATTTTAATTAAACAAGTAAAAGAAATTTTGGTTTTCAAACTTCTTCCAATTAGAGTTTGAATTCATGATTTAAAACTAATCGGTTGGTATATGAAATAGTTTTGATAACATATTCTAACTTTTATACTCTTTTATTTGAACAGAATTTATATATCCTCCTGAACAGAATTTATATATCCTCCTGATCAGATTATTTATTTCAAATAAATCTTTAATATATCATTGAGGATTGGATTGAAAATATTGGATTTCATATTGTTGGTACTAGACACCACTAATAACAAATTTAACAATAGTTTTATAAAGTTACAATTTTTCTAATTAATATTAGGATTAACAGTTTTGGGGCAGTCTAAGTGTTTTGATTTTATCTTGTGAAAATGGAGCTTTGGAGTGAAACATGAGTTTCTTTTAATGCTGTACGAGGAGAGTGATGCTCAAAGGAGTAGTAACACTCAAGAGAGCTAAAATGTTCAAAGGAAGAGGTTTTTCAAGAAAACTATGTGCTCATGGAGTTACTATAATTCCTCTAAGTAACAAGTGACTTTTAAATTTTAATGGTAATTTTTGGGTCTTGGATGTGTGACAAATACATAAATTATTATTTTATTAACTTTTTAATATTATAATATTTCTTGCGGTAATTACAAATTAACTAATGAAAAAAATGACATGCTATTTAACACTTATTTGAGATTTTTAATTTTACACCTGAAAATATATCCAAGTTATTCAATCTCTTTTATAAAACAAAATTCATTTGTAAAATTTTAAAAGTATATTTTTATTTTGCGTTTATTGTAAAATTAATAAATTATTGATTTAATAGTAGTCACATAGTAATGTCAAACTTCCGAATGGTAAGTCCTTTTATACTAATATCAATAAATAAAAAAAATACTATTTTGTTAAATGATAAATTTGAAATATATATATATATATATATATATATATATATATATATATATATATATATAGAATTGATGAGTACAAATCATGCTTAAAAACTACACGAAATTATTTTTAAGTCTTAACTCAGCTATACTGACTTAACAATGTTTTTTTATGCTAAATATATAATAAAACAGAACTCATTTTAAATCTTTCATTTGACAAAGCACAAAGACGGTTCAGATACTTCCAACTTAATCTAATAGCTCACATTTCATCTCACAAAAAAAAAATTCTGCCCAAATCATTATTATTATTATTATTATTATTATTTAATAATTATTAAATAATAATAATAATCATCATCATCATGGGCCACCCTTTTAGCATTGACGCTCTTTTCCAGTTTTTTGAGTATTGCGGTCGTTATGTTATAATAATAATAATAATAATAAGCAATATGGGTCACCCTTTTAGCATTAACGTCTTTTTCCTGTTTTTCGGGTATTGCGGTCGGTATGTTTTCACATGCAAATTGATTTGGGTGGTGTTGGGTCTTGATATTTTACCTTTTGGGCCGAATAGTTTGGGTCGAGTTATTTGGTTATTCTATTGGGTCATTTCAGTTGGACCCGGTCAGATGGGTCATCCTTATTGTATTGGGCTTAGTCATTGGACTGATCCATTAGGTAACTAAATATCTATCTTTGACCGGTAATAATGAAAAAGCATGAAAGTTGATTGTTATTTCTGCCATGCATTAATGTGGATGAGATTTTTAGTCGGCCGATGGTGAAAAACAGTGATTGGAAGTAGTGGGTGAGTTGCATGCAGTCGGCTGAGATCAGTATGATCAGATGGTTGGTGTCAGACGAGAGTGGGTGGCACGGTAAACCGGGAATGATAGTATATCATAGCAAGGAAGTCGTATATGCAAAGGTAACTGATCAATTTTCTCTCTCTAAATACACTAGATATTTTATCCTCCATTGTTAACCTTGTGATGGCCGGTACTGACTCTCACGCCTGAGCTATCCCCCGATGGTCGAAGCCGTCAAGCTTTTGGTGTTGACTGTGTTTATTGTGCAGGATCAGAACGTCTTACGTGATTGGGACGTGGCAGTAGATCTTCGCGTTAATATTAGTGCTAGAAGGAGGGCTGTTCTAGTGTTCTTGAGTTTTCAATCACAATCTATTCATTTGTTCTACATCGAAAGTTATGGTGAGAAGTAGAACTGTTACACCGGAAGACAGCCGAGGGCTGTGAGTTCGTCTGTTCAACGTATTTCTGCTAGGGATCGTTTGGGTCCCTTAAAGAGTGCTTATAAGAGCACGGCTTCCAAGCACGATTCAGGAGGTTCTCGTTCGAGAGCCCAAGGTGAAGTCAGAAGGAGGTTGGTCTTTGCTGCTGACAAAGAATGCGGTCATGGTCAAAAGCGAGTAGAAGGCACACCGCCTAGAACTCGGCACCGAAGTGGTCAGAATGACAAAGCTGTCAAGTTGGCGAAGATGGCAGACGAAACAGATAAAGCTTTGGAGGTTCTTCTGCAACAAAGGGAAGATATAACCGAGCAGATACTTCAGATGGCTGAGCTGAAGGACGAAGCATCTACTTATGTGCAGTCTGAAAGACGTAGTAAGCCCAGGGATGTACAGCAGAGAGAAGGGAAGGAGCCGGAACGTTCTGGACATGTATCTCGAGGTCGTCCTCATGATCGAAGGAGATCGAGAAGCAGAACTCCTGTAGCGTCAAATAAAGTACTTCATCTTATTGATACTCGAGGTCATGGTGGCGGTAGGCGAAACAGTGAATCCCGGGAACATATACCAGAGGCAACAAAGAAGGAATATCGTCTTGAATATTCTCATCGTGATGATAGGACCCCACGCCGAAGTAGATTCAGAAGTCCATCGAGAGCAGTGGGTTCTGATGGAAGGAGCCACTCTACTCGTAAGAAGAAAATTTCTCCGGAGAAAGAAGTCTCCTCGAAGCCAGAAGGGGTTGAGTTTTTGGTTAAGGAGTTGAAAGAGCTCCGGAAGCAACTGGCTGAAGTTCAGCAGGTGAAGGGCACCCCGACAAATAAGGTATCTCCTTTTTCTTCAGATATTTTGAAGAAAAAAGTCGACCCTACCAAGAAGTTGGCCCACATGAAAAGTTACGATGGATCAGGGGATCCTTATGACCATAGCCAGGCGTTCGACCAGCTGATGGATTACTATGATTTTACTGACGCTGCCAAGTGTCATACGTTCATTACAACGTTGAGGAAGGATGCAAGGCAGTGGATTGAAACTTTGCCTACAGATTCGGTCTCGTCATGGTCTGGGTTATGCGACAAGTTTCATGCTCGTTTTGGGAGCAATAGAAGGAGAGGAAAGCCTACGGGTTCTTTGGCATAGGTCCGACAGTTTTCGAATGAGTCATTGGGTTAATATGTGAAACACTTCAGGGAAACAGTTCGCCAGGTGACCGACCTTAATGATCTCCAGGCTGTTGGCTTGTTTCAGAACGGCTTGGATTTGGTGAAGTCTGAGAAGTTAGTGAAGAAGCTGATGTTTCACCATCCGAAGAGTTTGGCCGAAGCTTTTAATAAAGTTGAAAGCTATATTGTGGTGGAGGAAGTTATGAATAACTTGAAGCGTCCTTCTTCGGACAAAATGAAGGATACAGATACCAAGGTCGAAGGCGATCAGCGGAAGAATGGAGGGAATAATGATAGGCCATATGGCAGATCGAAGAAATACAATAACAACTGGCGTCAAGGAGGCAATCGCCCACCTGCTCCTACCCAGAAGGTGAATAAGGTTTACACCAAACTGAATACGGATAGGTTTGTAATTTTGGATCAAATCAAGAATCAGCCATACTTTGAACCACCTCGTGACAATATTAAGCCAGGACAAGGTAATACCCGGAAGTTTTGTGGCTATCATCAAGCCACTGGTCACGACACGAACAAATGTTGTAGTCTGAAGGATTTTGTGGAGAGGAAGGTTCAGAGTGGTTTGTTGGTTCAGTATGTGGCCGGAAGGGTTCATCAGCAGGATCCGCCAAACGAAAATCGGACTGTTCAAGTGGTTCAGCCGATTCAGCCTGTACAACCTGTTCCAAATCAGCCCCCAAGACACGTCGTTGATGTAATTACCGGTGGGACGGCAGGAAAGTTAGTAGGGAAGAAGAGGAGGCATTATCTGGACTCAGTTATGTCTGTGGCGGGTGTTCTCCCGAAGATTGACAGGCCGTTTTCAGGGACAGTCATAGCTTTCACTGATGAGCATTATCCTTCGGAACCCATCGAACCCTATGAAGGAGCGTTGGTGATAACTGCACAGGTGGGTTCGGTGGACATGAAACGGATGATGATAGACAACGGGTCTTCTGTTGACATTCTATATGCTCATGCTTATCAGAAGATGCATCTTGATGGGCAAAAGATGGAGGTTGGGCAGGAGGCCCCCTTATATGGTTTTAGCAACGATCCAGTCAAAATTACAGACACTATTGAGCTACCAGTGATCTTCGGCACAGCTCCTCGGCAGGTAGAAATAACGTGTAAATTTTATGTTGTGCATGTAGATTCGGCCTACAATGTCATACTAGGTAGACCTACTTTAAAAATTTGAATAAAAATAAATATTATAAATTTTTTGAAAGTTAAAAAAATAATAATAAAAAATTAGACCGATCCAATGTTCGGATGCCAAAAAACTGTCCCCGTAAAGGAGTCTATTTAAACTTGCCTTAAAAAATCATTGTTAACTGTTAATATTTTAATGTAGTTACATAACACCCATTCAAGAAAATCATCGTTAACTGTTTAAAGGTAGTAAATTAACAACCAACCTGTATTACATTTATACGGATTTTTCTTTGTTTTCCCTCGGTTTCATTAACATACTCTCTCCGTTTCGAAGGATGATATTATTATTGACTTTCTAAAAATTTAATTTAAATATTTTCAAATTTAGAATTGACATAATTTATTTAAGTTTTAAAAATAATAAATATTATAATTAGTAGTACTTTTGTAGGGAGTTTATAATATTCATAATTATTTTGATATGAAATAAATAACCAATATTAATTTTAATTTTAAAAATATTTGAAATTGATTTTTTTAAAATTAATAAAATTAATTTTATAATTTAAAAACGGAGGGAGTACTAATTTTTCAGTTATATAAACGAAATCATATCTAAAAATAATTTGTTCAGGCGAACAAATAATTTGTATTGTCCAATTGTTCGCTGAAACAAATTCATTTTGTTCTTTCGGTTTAGAGTATTATAGACAATTGATATTATATTTAATGTTATATAATCAATTCTTTAATTTTTGTACACAACTCTAAAACATTATATATTATGGGATGGAGAGAGTATTAATTTAAAGTCAATTCAGAGAATTGTTATTTCCATAAGGGAAAATTAATATTTCCATAAGTTTTTCTCACATAAATGTGAGTTTTATTAGTTATTCATGAGAAGAATCTTGTAAAAATATACTTCACACGTGGAAACATTTATTACGCTTCCTTTTCACTCTTCAAATTTATAATTAAAAGCTAAAAATATTTATTACGCTTGATGAGTTTGATGTACATCTCATTAAATTGAAGAGAAGATGAGACACAAAATATGAATGTTGCAAATAATACTTTTCAAATTGTCACGTAGATCAACAAATTTTAATTTAAATTTTTTTTTTTGCTACTACTGTTAGAGATGTTCTTAGATATAAATTTTTTAAAAATATTGGTGATAAATTCTTGCGGATTCCGCTATTGATTCTTAAGGATTAAATAGAACATTCATTCTCTCTTCTCAAATTTAAATTTCAACATTTAATCATTTTTTAATTATAAATTAAAAATTATTAATCTGTATATCGTTAAAATTCTCCTGTTTTTTTTTTGTTTACAAAAAAAGTTGTATTGTTGATATATTTTAATATAGTTAAATAACCAAAATTGATGCTCGATTTTAAAATACACCATCGCTGATCTTGACTGTAATTTTTGTCGTTTTAACTGAATCAAAATGTAACAACAATACCTCTTATTTGAAAATATTTTCATGAGTATTCCAATGATATATAATAGAATGATAATTTCATGTTTCAAACAAAAAAAATCATTGAATTATGAAATTTGATTGAATAAAGATAAAAAGTTGTTTTAGAATAAATTATATAAAAAGAGCATTAATTCGCAAGAAATATATAGTTGTGGTATCCACAATTCTTTTTATAGATACATTATATATTAATTTACATGGCATACACTGTGTTTGTTAGAAAGGGAAAAATAGGATGGTAAAAGATGGAAAGAAAAAAAGTGAATAAAATATTTATATATAAAGAAAATTTTTAAAGAGTAAAATAAAAAAATTCACTATTTTATTTACGCCAAATTAATATCCTGATCCTAATGAGTATTAGAATTTGTTTGGACCTTGGATCATCTCCATATAGCTAGGTAGGAGGCGCTAAGGATTCCACCACAATCCTGTATACCAGTAGGTGGGCACCAGGTTCTGAAACAACGGATTCTCTGTTTTCATTTTCCTTTGTCTCTTTATATCATCACTTAAATTTTGACCCATAATCTCTTACTAATTAATTTTAAAATTAAATAATTTAAGTAGAGGGACATAAAGAGACAAGAAAAATAAGGACAAAAGATCTGCTCTCGTTCTGAAACAACCGGATTTCTTTTTATAAATTAATGATAATTAGATAATAGACCCAATATAATTAACCTATAAAAATATTTACTTTTTAATTACGTAACTAACTAGTTACCGAAACGTATCTCCTAACAAATCAATACTACTACAAGATAACTTTTTAAAATTCAAAAGATGTAACTATTTAGTTGATAAGACTTTTAAATTTTTTAAAAGAAGTCTACAAATGATAGGAAAATAGTTATATCAAATAAATATAATATTCATTTATTATAACATTCAAAGATAGAGCGGAGTCCTATAAGTAGATAAAGAGTGTTGTTAAAGCACAAGAATTATTTCTTTCTTCATCGTAATTATTCTCCATTCTCAACCTATATTATTATATACTTCTTCACTTTGATTTGATAAAATTAATTGGGTAGTGTTGGGCCCTAATACTTTTTATATGGAACAATTACATATTATAGTACATTTTTAAAAGTAATTACAAAAATCATACATTCATAAAATAATTACAAAAATATGACACTTCATCATATATATTTACAATACTAATACAATTAAGAGTCCTTAAATTAAGGGATTAATATTAATCAGATTACATAACAAATTAGTTTCCATCTTCCTTCGGTCTCTCTATCTATCTACGCCATTACTATTTCTCTCTCTTCTCCCTTACTACTTCTCTCTCTCCTCTCGTCTCTCCTCCCGTCTCTCCTCTCGAAGCCACTCGTCGTCGTCGTCGTCATCGTCGTCATCGTCGTTATCGTCCTCTTCCGCCGCCGCCGCCGACGCCGACGCAACACCATAGTCTCTCAACTCTGACAGAAAATTGAATACGTGACTTTCAGGCTAATACGTGATTTTCTCTCTCCAACTCTCTCACAACTGAAAGGATTCTGGTCTCTCTCTAAGGTATGCTTCTAATTTCTGTTAATTTTCATTCTACTAATTAATTGTCAATATGATCATATATATACGCTATGTTTCTAACAGAATGGGGTATTGATTGTTTGGATTTGTGTTATTTTTATGTTTTGTATAGAATGGTTGATACAAGGAAGAAGGATGGAAAGAGGAAAAGAATCAAAGAGGGTAATTATATTAAGGACTTGAAGAAATTTGTTTGGGTTTGTGGAGTTGGATTCTGATTTTGATGTTCTTGTAGTTAAGACAGAAGCTCAAGTTCATAGCCAGAAGATATTTTCAATCCAAATTTTTTTAAAGGTTTGCTAATTTAAATTTTGTTATTGTTACTATCATATAACTGTTTGGTTACTTCTACATTATGTTTTGGTTACTGTTAGCTTGTGATTCGGATACCATTTTTGTTACCTTGATTTGGTATTTTGGTTACTTTTTTATGTTGTTATGGTTACCATGTATTTGCTTAGTATACATGGTTGACTAAATTAGTTTTGGTGTACATGTTGTTTATGTATTGGTTACCATTAAAATATATTTTGGTTATTATCATATAAATATTTGGTTACTTCTTTAGTATGTTTTTGGTTATTGTTAATTTCTGATTTGGATTCTATTTATGTTTCCTTGAGTTGGGATTTTGGTTACTGTTTTTTGTTGTTCTGGTTACCATGTATTTGCTTAGTATATATGGGTTGACTAAACTGTGTTTGGTTTATATGTTATTTATGTATTGGTTATCATTAATATATATTTTGGTTACTAACATATAACTGTTTGGTTACTTCATTAGTATATTTTTTGTTGTTGTTGGCTTATAATTTGGATACCATTTTTTTTTTCCTCAATTGAAATTTTGGTTACTTTTATATGTTGTTTTGGTTCCAATGTATTTGCTTAATATACATTGGTTGACTAAACTGAGTTTGGTATACATGTTGTTTATGTGTTGGTTACCATTAAAACATGGTTTGGTTACCTATCATATAACTGTTTGGTTACTTCTTTAGTATATTTTTTGGTATACATGCTTTTGTTTTGGTTACCTTTTAAATTATGTTTTGGTTTATATTATATATAACTATTTGTTTACTGCATAAAATGGTATGTACTACATGTTATTTATATTTTGGTCACCATTAGATTATATAATATAACTTTTTGGTTACTGCTTTGTTATGGTATGGTTAATGTTATATCATGATATGATAACTATTATTGTGCAGTCAATGTGGGATGTTGGTTATTTGTTATAGTCTGTTTTGGCTACTGTGTAATTGTTATATTATGTTTTGGTTAGTATACTTTTATTTGTTGGTCACTACGTAACTATTTATGTTATAAATATTATTTATATCTGGTTACTAATTACTGTGTAAATCTGATTTTGTTTATTTGCAGTTATGAGATCTTTACTATAAGGAATGCAACAGAAAATTCACTGGAAAAATTATATATTGGTGTGACATGGAAGTCTCCAGCATTATTATCAAGAAATTGAACCCAAGTCAGTTGGAGAAGTTTAAGGCATCATTAGTTTGTGGATGTTTTATTTTTGTAAATAATAAACCCAAATCATAGTAAACCATGTATTTTCTTAGTATACATTGATGTATTATTTTTATAAATTCCTTCAAAGATATTCTACAAGAGTTATGCTCTTCTAGAAAATTCATTGAAAAAGTTATGGTTAAATGTACATGTGAGAGACATGGGTTGCCTAAACTTGGTTAGACATACAGGTTGTTTTTATTTTGGTTACCATTAAAACATGTTCTGGTTACTTTCATATAACTATTTGGTTACTTCTTTATTATGTTTTGGTTACTGTTACTTATGGTTTGACTATTATTATTGTGTCCTCAATGTGGGATTTCAGATACTTTTATTTTTTATTCTGGTTAATATGTAATTGTTTAGTATACATGAATTGTCTAAATTGGATTTCATTGCATGATGCTTCTGTTTTGGTTACCATTAAAACCTGTTCTGGTTACTATCATATAATTATGTGGTTACTGTTTTATTATGTTACATTATGGTTACTATTATTAGTAACCAGATAGTTACAAGCTTGTATCAGGACAAACATCAATTGTTAAATGTACATGTGTGAGTGTCCTATTTATCTACAAGCTTGTTAGTAACCAGATAATTATCATAGATATAGTCACAAGATAATTAGTAATCAGATAATTATAAGCTTGTATCAAGACTGTTATAAAGTGTTAAATGTATATATTTTATTTATACCATGTCATAATGATAGAATAAGAAACTCCAATTAAGAGTTCACATTTATATATATGATGGTCACTTATAGATCTCATATTAAAATAAAAATAGTTTAAGAGGTACAGTTGGTAACCGAACTTGCATATAAGGGTAACCATTTTAGTTTTTGGTAGTAACCAAATAACTAAAAACTTATATCAAAATAATTATCAAATACTTAATGTACATGTGAGGGTTCCCATTTATCTAGCTGATGGATACTTTAAATTACGTAGTTATAAAAATTATTTAGAAATTGTCCATGCCAGTTGGTAACTAAATATGAATATAAAGGTAACCATTTTATTTTATATGGGTAACCAAATTTACATAAAAATATTTCAGAACAGTTACCAATTGTTCAATGTATATGTTTACTTTATATTGATAACTCATGATGGAATAAAAAATTAAAATATTAATCAACATCAATTTTAGTTACTATACACCATCAAAAATGTTACCAACTATGTGGTTAATGGTTACTAACAGTATACAATTATATATTCCTGTAAATAATTAAATTTGTTATATTGTTTACTGTCAGTTTTCATTGTATAGCAACTGAATAAACATTGTAAAGTAACCAAATCAATATTAGACAGTAACCAAATTACATAATCTTAGTAACCAGAATATAAATCACATTTTTACATGTAATTTTGAAGGCCTAAATGATGGAATTTGACCAAAAAACCCTGCAGTTCACCAGCAAAGCTTGTAACTTTGGATCGTTGACCCGTTTCCAGGCTCCGAAAATGCCCAAATCCGATACTCCAAACTTGACAGAGATTGTTAAATTGTCACTGTAACCAAATAAATATTATTCTGTAATTAACCAATTAAATAGTATACAACAACCAATATATATAATCAGATTAACAGTTGTATGAAGGTAACCAATGTAGTCAATAAGTAACCACCAATATAAAAGAAACAATTATAAAACTCAATAACATTATAGAGTAACCAAATAAACACATTAAAGTATCTAAATACATATTATACAGTAACCAAGATATGTTTATTTAGTAACCAGAATATAAACACATTTTTCATTGCATTTTACAGTAAAAAAACAACCAGTATAATTTGTTTGTTACCAACTAAAGGCATACTTTTGTAAGAATGTAACCAATTTGGCTAACAAGTAACCATTAATATAAAAAATATAAGTAGAAGTATACATTAATATGCTTCAGTAACCAATAATACAGTAACCAACTAATCACTGCAGTAACCAAGTCAGCATTAGTCAGTAACCAAGTTAACATTAGACAATATAATGTTACACAGTCAGTATACTGACTTTGTTAATCAATATCAATTTTAGTTACTGTACACCATCAAAAATATTACCAACCATGTGGTTAATGGTTACTAACATTAAACAATTATATATTCCTGTAAACAATTAAATTTGTTGTATTGTTTACTGTCAGTCTCCATTGTCTGACAACTGAATAAACATTATAAAGTAACCAAATCAATATTAGACAGTAACCAAACTACATAATCTTAGTAACCAGAAAATAAACCAACCTTTTAATATGCATGTTTTTTATTACTGTTAGCTTATGGTCTGTAAATTAACCAACTCAAGGTACAGTAACCAAACTACATAATGTTAATAACCAGAACATGAACTGGGGTAATATTATGCAGTAGCCATTGTAATTTTACACAGTAACCAAGTCAGCATTATATACTAACAAAATCTAGATTAGACAGTAACCAACAGTTGCAGGAAGGTAGTCAATGTATTTAATAAGTAATTATTAATATAAAAAATATCAGTAGAATAAACTTTAAAATTATAGAGCAAGCAAATAAACATTATACAACAACCAAATCAATAAAAAATAGTAACCAATTTATATGTATTTAGTAACCAGAATATAAAACATATTTTCAAATACATTTTGCATTGTCAATCATTCAACTGTATAATACACAACAACATTGTCAATCAAATTTCAGATTATAAGAGATATTCCACCGACCAGTATATCAGATGAAGCAATCTTTTAGTATATTTTTTGTTACTGTTAGCTTATGGTCTGTAAAGTAACCAACTCAATGTTAGACAGTAACCAAACTACATAATGTTAGTAACCAGAACATGAACTGGGGTAATATTATGCAGTAACCATTGTAATTTTACACAGTAACTAAGTCAACATTATATAATAACTAAATTCAGATTAGACAGTAACCAACAGTTGCAGGAAGGTAACCAATATATTGAATAAGTAATCATTAATATAAAAAATATCAGTGGAATAAACTTTAAAATTATAAAGCAGGCAAATAAACATTATACAGTAACCAAATCAATAATAAACAGTAACCAATTTATATGTATTTAGTAACCAAAGTATAAAACATATTTTCAAATGCAGTTTGCATTCAAAACATTCATTATTCTGACTTTGTGACCATTTAAAGAGCGAAAAATTTGAGAAAAGTAACCAATAGATGAATACGTAGTAAACACGAGGTAACACTATGCATATAACTTGAAAACTCAAATACCTCAGTCATGGTGATTTGTAACAAATCAACAATCAGTGCAGTACGAGCAACAATCAGTGCAGTAAGTTTCTAGTTACAGATCTTGAAGTTGTTGTCGATCTTTTATGTTCTTCTCCGATCTCAGAGTTTCGTCGCGACAAGAGATTTCATCTTCTCCGGTAGATACGTCGTTGATCTATTTTTCTGATATCAAAGTTGCATGTTTTATTTAGTTGCTTAAATTTAGGTGCGGTTAATTGGAATTATGAAAGTGATAACTGATGTGTAGGGAGATAATGATAATGATCCTAATTGTAGGGAGATAATGATCCCTAATTTTAGCAACGTAATATTATGTTGTGTATGTTTTATTTTTGTAATTATGTTGTGTATGTTTTATTTTTGTAAATACTTTTTAATTATTGTATATTAGTGTTAAGGACCCTTTTTATATTGGGTCAGGTCGAATTGGCTCATCCTTTAGACTATGTTATTTTTGTCATATTGGGTCATATGATTTGGACCCCGCTATTTGATTATGTTATTGGGCTTAGTCGTTGGATTGGTCCATTATGCAGACCGTCTCTTATCATATCTTTGACTGGTAATCATCACAAAAGGTAGTAGTTGACTGTTATGTCTGTCACCTTTCTGCATGGCATTAATGAGGATGGGACTCCGATTACCGGCGAGAGGAAACAGTGGTAGCAGGTAGGGAAGTAAGTTACATACTTTCGGCTGAGATGACCGGGGGTGAGGGGAGGTGTCAGGAGATAGTGGGTGGCACGGTAAACCGGGTTTCTGTGACGACCCCAAAATAGGTCCATTCCACCCAACCCATTCTGAGTCGCCAAATGCATGGTACAGAAAAAAAACTACAACTTTATTACAACAATTGTCGTGCAAAATACAACAACACATATGCTGTGAGTTTGGATACAAATATATACAAAATGTGACTCATGTTCCAACCGTGGACATCACCTCACAATGACACCTTACATAAAGGTATAGTCAAAAACTGTTTTAGAAATTAGAATCTTTGGGAAGTGCTCAAGGAAACCTTCGTACATGGGAGGCCACGCATCTAGGTTATGATAGATATCATATGGCCACAGAATTATCCTTGGTTGACCCAATAGACCCCAAAGAAAAACGAGAAGATTACTATCATATTCTTCCCAATGGTGAGTCTTCTCTTGACTTATCATTATCTCCACTGTCTCTAATTGAGAATTATACTTCAAACAAACACCAAGATTATATAGGTAGTGCCCATAGATATACTCAGCAAGTGGATGAGCACAACCCTGTCTTATGATGACACGAGGTTGTATGTCATTAGACATCTTGTATGATAGTGACAAAACACCCTTCCAACGTTGGGTTCGCCTCACCCTATTTTCTTCACCAAATATAACTACTAAATGATGACCACCGTTCTATTCCCTTGTTACCCCCGCTCGACCCAGCTACACTCTTATTACCTGAAAGGAATTGTGAAGCAAAAGGGTGAGCACAACTAGCTCAGTAAAGAATATCATGACTAAAGATAATTAAATTATCAATAGCCTTCATCAATAATAAATCAGAGATTTAGAACATATGGTAAATGATAAAAATTTCAACCATAGTTGCAGCGGAACGAGCAATCCATTAGAAGAGTCAAATAGACTATAAAGTCTATTATCTTCTCCATGTTAAAAATCCACCAACAATATTTTATCCATGTAACATCACTCGACAGTTCCTTTTCACAATCATATGAATAACTCATAATCATAATTGTGACTATAAATTTTTCTTCGCACCCAGGACGAAGAATATTTTCATCACCTGTCTTTACCTGAAACATCAAAGATCATGGTTATACCAAATCACAATTCCTGTTCATAATCATACTAATAACTTCATCTTTGCACTACGGGCCAAAGATATTCATCAACAAGTCATCTTTGCACTACAGGTCAAAGATATTCATCAACAGTTCATCTTTGCATTACTGGCCAAAGATATTCATCTACAATTCATCTTTGCACTACAGGCCAAAGATATTCCTCAACAATTAATATTTGCACTACAGGCCAAATATATTCATATCTCAAAGAAATATATAATCATTTCAGAATTTATATACACCATAATTATAACCATGTTAATCAATTCATCTTTACACTTAAGCTAAAGATATTCAATTGTAAATTCAATGGTCATGATCATACCAGTCACAATTCAACTTTGCACTACAGGCCAAAGAGAACCCTAGTCATGATCATACCAATAATCTACCCATGTTTACACTCCAGTGAAAGAGAAATTCAACATCAGGGTTATAAAAATGTTATATATGATAATAAAATCAATATAATCAACATATAGATTTAATCTCAAGAGTAATATTCATAAATCAACTATAATTTGGTTAGTAAAAGAAACCAATTTTGTCGTGAATAGTAACTCGTGAATAGTAACTCATGAATAGTAACTCGTGAATAGTAACTCATGAATAGTAACACCGACTCAAAAAGGTAGAAATTCCACAATAAAATTCATACCAATATTTCGGTATAATGATATTGAAAGAATAACATTACTTAAATTTATAAACAATTTATTTTAATTGTTTACACTTTACTAATTAATGCATTTAATCATCATAAAATGCCAACTCTTACAATTTCATCATCAATAACCAAAACCTTCATAAAAAAATCTGCATATACCTCATATAGGATTCTCAAGCCATAAAATCCTATTTTTCAATTTTCTTTCTTCACAAAACATATTTAATTCATTTACTCATAACTAGACCATTTTCATGAAAAATACCAAATCAGTTCCAAAAATATTTCTTTTCTGGGATTTAGCATAATATAGTCCCATAGTGAACATATATTTTTCTCAGAATTTTTAAAAGTCATTTACTATTTTTCATATGGCCAAAATAGCCGAATATTTAGACATTTATCAAAAATTGTACTTTTGTCTAAAAATTCTAAAATTTACAGAGTATACTTCTATCATATACATGTACTCCCAATAAAAATTTCATCAATTTTGGAGTTAACCACAAGGAATTATAAGCTGTTACTTTTAAAATAGTCTTTTCTCATAAAATTCATAACTCTCAATCTATACATCCAAAAATCACCATTTTTGGACACAATCAAGAAAACTCATCAAAATATCATTTCAAATTTTTCCAGAATTTTTGAAGTTCAGAAAAATTACGAAACTGAAAATCATAACAACCCTTAAAATTCCTTAATATCCCTTACTATCCCTTACTATCCTTTACTATCCCTTACAATCCCTTACCTCAAAAGAGCAGTACTTCTGATCGGTATAAGGCTGAAGAAAACTTGCACTGAATAGTAACTCTTAAAGTATCTAAATACTCACAAAATATGCTTCATAATATAGAGAGAGAAAGAGAGAAAGCTTATGTTTCTGGTGTGATTTTCAATTCTAACTTAGCCATCTATTTATAGGAAAATTTTGGTAGGTTTGACCTGCAACCTGATGGCTTTACCTGCTACTATTCCCACCCACCACATTTGAAATATAATTCAGCAAATTTCTTCACCAACCACAAGTGGGGCCCACCAATTCTAGAATTTTCCACCAAAATGATAAACTCCGAAAATTCAACAATTTCTGAACCAGTCATCTTGTAAAATTCGTAATAAATCATACGTTCATTTTTAACGGTTCAAAATTTGTGGGCATATACTCAACTTATATATGTATAACATATCCAAAAATTACCACGATCCAACGGTCGGATTAAAAATTATAACCCCCGCAAAATATCTCAAAAACCCTGATTTTTAATACCTCCATTCCGACAAAAATACTGATAAAAATCTCAACATTAACTCCTTCATTTTTAACCACAAAAATATATCCCTCATTTATATCCACATAAAATAAATATTTCCTTATCATATGAATCAATAATTAATTATTCACAAATAATATTACAGAATCACATTTATGACAACCAGGCCGTTCCCAGGAAAGAGGGGGCTTTCCAATAAGGATTTCTCCTTACTAGCGCGCAATTAGATGACCAAACCTCTCCTTAGACAGAACTTTCTAGACATTGCCAATAATGCTATCTAATAGTATTAATCAAATAATATTAATCAAATAATATGAATTATTGATCTGATAATAGAAAATACTGTGCAGCAACAATTATTGAAACAACAATAATATAAAATATCAACGCAGCAATTATTGAATCAATAAAATAAAATATTGAACAGTAATTACTGTAACAATTATTGAGTAGTGCCTTCTTACGTAAGAATTAATAATTTCAAAAATACTATGCAATACCGTGTGCTACTGTGCAATAACGCGTATTACTGTATTTTAACCACCGGGTATTCCAACAGTGTTAACGGTAACAACTACGCCGTTATTTGTAAAAACTCAAATTTATCATTTTCTTCACCCGACAGTTATTCGTTATGGGGCCCACAAATAGCTGCGCCGTCGTACGAATATTCCCCGACAGAAAGAATATTTCACGACCAAATGAATATTCCCCGACAACAATGATTATTTTATAACCACTTGTGTATTTTGAAAAATTTTCACATTTCACCCATAACTTTAACTTTTTATCAATTTAACCATTTACTGAATAGTAATTATAAGAAAAATTGAATACTTTTATTTCATAAAATATGGGGTCTTACAATCTCCCCTCCTTATGAAATTTCGTCCTCGAAATTTACGTACCTGGTATTTCAAAGAATTGAGAATACCTTCCTTTCATTTTAGATTCCATCTTCCCTGCCATCATAATTTCTCCATTGCTCATCTCCTGTATTTCTGATATCATTCTAGCATACAGCTTCAAAAATAAAGGTTAATTGAACAAATTAACATATCACATAATATCCCAATATTATGACTGACCAACAAATAAGCTTAGGTAGGACACACTAGTGAAGGATTTACTCATCTCTCCCCTCCTAGTTGTATTCCCCGATCTCCGCCAGAGATCATATCCCTAAGCTCTGATACCAAATGTGACTCTGGACACCAACCTATGTCAGCACCTTACATTGATACCTATCAGTTTGCCACCGCAAAACGGCGTCCCCTACGGAGAGTCTGGCTTCGGTGCATCCCCCATCAACAGGAAGTCACCAGCGAGAGGCTCGGGGCTCTTTACTTATAGCTCTGATACCAAATGTGACGACCCCAAAATAGGTCCATTCCACCTAACCCATTTTAAGTCGCCAAATGCATGGTACAGAAAAAAAACTACAACTTTATTACAACAATTGTCGTGCAAAATACAACAACACATATGCTGTGAGTTTGGATACAAATATATACCAAATGTGACTCATGTTCCAACCGTGGACATCACCTCACAATGACACCTTACATAAAGGTATAGTCAAAAACTGTTTTAGAAATTAGAATCTTTGGGAAGTGCTCAAGGAAACCTTCGTACATGGGAGGCCACGCATCTAGGTTATGATAGATATCATATGGCCACAGAATTATCCTTGGTTGACCCAATAGACCCCAAAGAAAAACGAGAAGATTACTATCATATTCTTCCCAATGGTGAGTCTTCTCTTGACTTATCATTATCTCCACTGTCTCTAATTGAGAATTATACTTCAAACAAACACCAAGATTATATAGGTAGTGCCCATAGATATACTCAGCAAGTGGATGAGCACAACCCTGTCTTATGATGACACGAGGTTGTATGTCATTAGACATCTTGTATGATAGTGACAAAACACCCTTCCAACGTTGGGTTCGCCTCACCCTATTTTCTTCACCAAATATAACTACTAAATGATGACCACCGTTCTATTCCCTTGTTACCCCCGCTCGACCCAGCTACACTCTTATTACCTGAAAGGAATTGTGAAGCAAAAGGGTGAGCACAACTAGCTCAGTAAAGAATATCATGACTAAAGATAATTAAATTATCAATAGCCTTCATCAATAATAAATCAGAGATTTAGAACATATGGTAAATGATAAAAATTTCAACCATAGTTGCAGCGGAACGAGCAATCCATTAGAAGAGTCAAATAGACTATAAAGTCTATTATCTTCTCCATGTTAAAAATCCACCAACAATATTTTATCCATGTAACATCACTCGACAGTTCCTTTTCACAATCATATGAATAACTCATAATCATAATTGTGACTATAAATTTTTCTTCGCACCCAGGACGAAGAATATTTTCATCACCTGTCTTTACCTGAAACATCAAAGATCATGGTTATACCAAATCACAATTCCTGTTCATAATCATACTAATAACTTCATCTTTGCACTACGGGCCAAAGATATTCATCAACAAGTCATCTTTGCACTACAGGCCAAAGATATTCATCAACAGTTCATCTTTGCATTACTGGCCAAAGATATTCATCTACAATTCATCTTTGCACTACAGGCCAAAGATATTCCTCAACAATTAATATTTGCACTACAGGCCAAATATATTCATATCTCAAAGAAATATATAATCATTTCAGAATTTATATACACCATAATTATAACCATGTTAATCAATTCATCTTTACACTTAAGCTAAAGATATTCAATTGTAAATTCAATGGTCATGATCATACCAGTCACAATTCAACTTTGCACTACAGGCCAAAGAGAACCCTAGTCATGATCATACCAATAATCTACCCATCTTTACACTCCAGTGAAAGAGAAATTCAACATCAGGGTTATAAAAATGTTATATATGATAATAAAATCAATATAATCAACATATAGATTTAATCTCAAGAGTAATATTCATAAATCAACTATAATTTGGTTAGTAAAAGAAACCAATTTTGTCGTGAATAGTAACTCGTGAATAGTAACTCATGAATAGTAACTCGTGAATAGTAACTCATGAATAGTAACACCGACTCAAAAAGGTAGAAATTCCACAATAAAATCCATACCAATATTTCGGTATAATGATATTGAAAGAATAACATTACTTAAATTTATAAACAATTTATTTTAATTGTTTACACTTTACTAATTAATGCATTTAATCATCATAAAATGCCAACTCTTACAATTTCATCATCAATAACCAAAACCTTCATAAAAAAATCTGCATATACCTCATATAGGATTCTCAAGCCATAAAATCCTATTTTTCAATTTTCTTTCTTCACAAAACATATTTAATTCATTTACTCATAACTAGACCATTTTTATGAAAAATACCAAATCAGTTCTAAAAATATTTCTTTTCTGGAATTTAGCATAATATAGTCTCATAGTGAACATATATTTTTCTCAGAATTTTTAAAAGTCATTTACTATTTTTCATATGGCCAAAATAGCCGAATATTTAGACATTTATCAAAAATTGTACTTTTGTCTAAAAATTCTGAAATTTACAGAGTATACTTCTATCATATACATGTACTCCCAATAAAAATTTCATCAATTTTGGAGTTAACCACAAGGAATTATAAGCTGTTACTTTTAAAATAGTCTTTTCTCATAAAATTCATAACTCTCAATCTATACATCCAAAAATCACCATTTTTGGACACAATCAAGAAAACTCATCAAAATATCATTTCAAATTTTTCCAGAATTTTTGAAGTTCAGAAAAATTACGAAACTGAAAATCATAACAACCCTTAAAATCCCTTAATATCCCTTACTATCCCTTACAATCCCTTACCTCAAAAGAGCAGTACTTCTGATCGGTATAAGGCTGTAGAAAACTTGCACTGAATAGTAACTCTCAAAGTATCTAAATACTCACAAAATATGCTTCATAATATAGAGAGAGAAAGAGAGAAAGCTTATGTTTCTGGTGTGATTTTCAATTCTAACTTAGCCATCTATTTATAGGAAAATTTTGGTAGGTTTGACCTGCAACCTGATGGCTTTACCTGCTACTATTCCCACCCACCACATTTGAAATATAATTCAGCACATTTCTTCACCAACCACAAGTGGGGCCCACCAATTCTAGAATTTTCCACCAAAATGATAAACTCCGAAAATTCAACAATTTCTGAACCAGTCATCTTGTAAAATTCGTAATAAATCATACGTTCATTTTTAACGGTTCAAAATTTGTGGGCATATACTCAACTTATATATGTATAACATATCCAAAAATTACAACGATCCAACGGTCGGATTAAAAATTATATCCCCCGCAAAATATCTCAAAAACCCTGATTTTTAATACCTCCATTCCGACAAAAATACTGATAAAAATCTCAACATTAACTCCTTCATTTTTAACCACAAAAATATATCCCTCATTTATATCCACATAAAATAAATATTTCCTTATCATATGAATCAATAATTAATTATTCACAAATAATATTACAGAATCACATTTATGACAACCAGGCCGTTCCCAGGAAAGAGGGAGCTTTCCAATAAGGATTTCTCCTTACTAGCGCGCAATTAGATGACCAAACCTCTCCTTAGACAGAACTTTCTAGACATTGCCAATAATGCTATCTAATAGTATTAATCAAATAATATTAATCAAATAATATGAATTATTGATCTGATAACAGAAAATACTGTGCAGCAACAATTATTGAAACAACAATAATATAAAATATCAACGCAGCAATTATTGAATCAATAAAATAAAATATTGAATAGTAATTACTGTAACAATTATTGAGTAGTGCCTTCTTACGTAAGAATTAATAATTTCAAAAATACTATGCAATACCGTGTGCTACTGTGCAATAACGCGTATTACTGTATTTTAACCACCGGGTATTCCAACAGTGTTAACGGTAACAACTACGCCGTTATTTGTAAAAACTCAAATTTATCATTTTCTTCACCCGACAGTTATTCGTTATGGGGCCCACAAATAGCTGCGCCGTCGTACGAATATTCCCCGACAGAAAGAATATTTCACGACCAAACGAATATTCCCCGACAACAATGATTATTTTATAACCACTTGTGTATTTTGAAAAATTTTCAAATTTCACCCATAACTTTAACTTTTTATCAATTTAACCATTTACTGAATAGTAATTATAAGAAAATTTGAATACTTTTATTTCATAAAATTCGGGGTCTTACAGTTTCGATGACGTATAGGGCAAGGATCACACAGGGGAAAAGGGAGAGGTAACAAAACACAACACACACAATCATATTATCATCTTTTCTTTCTTTCTTTCTGGCTCAGACACTAGTCAATATTTTTGCTCCATTGTTAACCTTGTGATCGCCTGTACTGACTCTCACGCCGGATCTATTCCCCGACGGTCAGGCCGTCAAGCTTTTGGTGTTGACCTGTTGAACTGTGCAGGATCAAAGCGTCTTACGTGATTGGGACGCGGGAGAAGATCTTGGCGTTAACATTTGCGCTAGAAGGAGGGCTGAGTTCTAGTGTCCTGAGTATTTTTCAATCACACATTGTGGTCGTTCTACGTCGGTATTTATGGGAAAGAGTAGAACACCTACACCTGAGGGGCAACCGATGGCTGCCAGTGAGTCAATACCGCGAGTGTCCGTCAAGGATCGTTTGGGACCTGCACTAAGTGTTCATGCCAGCACAGCGTCCAAACGTTCGCATGGAGATTCTCGTCCGAGGGCTGTGAGCAAGGCCAAGAGAAAGCTAGTTTTCACAGCAGAGAAAGGGTCTGGTCATGATCGGAAACGAGTAGAAGGCACCTCGTCTAGAACTCGATACCGGGATGACCGAGACGAAAAGGCCTCCCGATTGGCTAAAATGGCAGACGAAGCAGATAGGGCCATGGAGGCACTTGTGAAGCAACGGCATGATATAGCTGAGCAGATATCTCGAATGGCAGATTTGAGGGATGAAGCGTCCAGCTATGTCCAATCTAAAAAACGTGGGCATCGAAGTGGGAAAGAATCTGCTCATTCAGGGCATGAGTCTCGGGGTCAACCTCGAGAAAGAAGAAGATCTAGAAGCCCTACTCCTCAAAGATCGAAGAGGGCACATCACCCTGTCGATTCTAAGGAGCAGAGTCGAAGCGAACGAAGAGGTCGATCCAGAGATCGTACTCCTGAAAATACAAAGAAGGCACTCGTTTTTGCGCATTCCCACCACGGCAGCCGAGTCCAAAGACGAAACAGATCTAGGAGTCATACACCAGAAAGTCCACCGAGGGCATTCCGCTCTGTGGACCTTCGTCGTCATAAAAGGCCCTCGAAAGTTGGGGGTTCTATTGTAAGAGACCGGTCCACTCAGAAGAGGGAGGAGTCACCGAAAAAAGAAGCATCATCTCAACCAGAAGGCGTGGAGTATCTGGTTAAAGAGGTGAAGGAGCTTCGGAGGCAGCTTGTCGAGGTACAGAAAACTAAAGATACTTTGGGAAAGAGGGTATCCCCTTTTTTCGCGGAGATTCTAAAAGAAAAAGCTGACCTCACCAAGAAGTTGCCCCACATTAAAAGCTATGACGGATCGGGGGATCCCTATGACCATAGTCAGACGTTTGACCGACTGATGGATTATTATGACTTTAGTGATGCTGGTTAGTGTCATACTTTTGTCACGACACTCCGAAAGGATGCCCAGCAGTGGATGGGGACTTTGCCTTCGAATTCGATTTCATCTTGGGCGAATATGTGCAATAAGTTCCACGCTCGCTTCGGGAGCAACAAAAGGAGGGGGAAACCAACTAGCTCGTTGGCTCAGGTTTGACAGTATTCGAATGAGTCTTTGGGCCAATACGTAAAGCGATTCCGTGAAGCAGTCGGCCAAGTGACAGACCTGAACGATCTACAAGCCGTGGGACTGTTTCAGAATGGGTTAGATCTGGTCAAATCAGAGAAGTTGGTGAAGAAATTAATGTTTCACCACCCGAAGAGTCTCGCAGAAGCCTTCGACAAAGCGGAAAGTTATATCGTGGTAGAGAAAGCCATGAATAGCCTCAAACGTCCTTCTTCAGATCGGCTTAAGGAGATAGATCGGGACATAACAGAAGGGGACCAGAGTAAGAATGAAGGAAATAAAGGTCGTCATGATGGCGGATCGAAGAAATACAACAATAATTGGAGACAGGGTGGAGGACGCTCGTCCGCTCCCGCTCAGAGGGTAAATAGGACGTATACTGCACTCAACACTGACAGGGCTGTTATCTTGGATCAGATTAAGAATCAACCTATCTTCGAGCCACCTCGAGATAACATTAAGCCCAGGAAAGGGAATTCTCGTAAGTATTGTGACTATCATCAAGCTTCGGGCCACGATACAAACGACTGTGCTAGTTTAAAAGATTTTATTGAGAGAAAGGTATAAGACGGGGCTTTAGTTCATTATGTGACTGCCAGAACGAATCAACAGCAAGATAGAGGACCTGTTCAGGCAGCCCAACCAGTTCAGCAAGTGTTCCCCGCTCCTGGACCGCCAGCAAGGCAAGTGATAGATGTTATCACTAGGGGTACTTCTGGCAAGCTTGTTGGAAAGAAGCGCCGAAGTTATCTGGATTCGGTCATGTCGGTGGCGGGTACCCTCCCGAAGACTGACAGACCCTTCCCAGGTACGGTAATTTCCTTTACAGATGAGGATTACTCTTCAGAAATCATCGAACCGCATGAGGGATCATTGGTGGTGACGGCACAAGTGGGTTCGGTGGACATGAAACGAATGATGATCGACAATGGGTCTTCTGTAGATATCCTATATGCCCATGCTTATCAGAGGATGAATCTTGATGGGCAGAAGATGGAGATCGGGCAGGAGGCCCCTTTATACGGCTTCAGCAACGATCCAGTCAAAGTGGCTGGAACCATCGAACTGCCGGTTATCTTCGGGACGGCCCCCCAACAGGTAGAAATTATTTACAATTTTTATGCCGTACATGTAGATTCCGCTTATAATGCTATTTTGGGGAGGCCCACTTTAACTGCTTTACAAGCTGTAACCTCAATCCCTCACTTCAAAATCAAATTCCCTACGGCTCATGGGGTTGGGGAGGTGAAAGGAGATCTGGATCTGGCCAAAAAATGCTATAGAAATGTCGTGATCACTTCGGGAGTGGGGGTATCAAAGCAAAAACAGACCATGACAATAGAGATCAAACCCTTCACAGAGAGCAGCTCAGAGCCGTTGGTCATGCCAGCTGAAGAAACAGAAGAGATAGAGCTCATCCCTGGCAAGGCTAACAAAACGGTGAAAATAGGTTCGGGTCTGCCGAACCTCTCCGAACGAACCTCATTGAACTTCTGCGGTGTTATGTTGACATCTTCGCATAGGAACCTCAAGATATGCCGGGGGTGATCAAGGATATTGCAGAGCATCGGTTGAAAGTGGACCCGTCAAAGAAGCCAGTTCGGCAAAAGAGGAGGATCTTTGCGCTTGAGCGCCAACGAATCATAGATGAAGAAATTGCGAAGCTGCTAGCCGCTGACTTCATCTTCGAGATCGACTATCCGCGGTGGATGGCAAATGTGGTGCTGGTCCAGAAGCAGAATGGAAAATGGCGAGTCTGCATCGACTATACAGATCTGAATAAAGCTTGTCCAAAGGATTTCTACCCATTACCCCACATTGACCAGCTCATCGACGCAACTTCGGGGTATGCTTTGTTGAGCTTCATGGATGCATTATCTGGCTATCATCAAATCTCAATGTGTAAAGAGGATATACCGAAGACGGCTTTCATTACGCATCGTTCGGTATATGCCTACAAGAAAATGACCTTCGGTCTCATCAACGCCGGAGCCACTTACCAGAGGATGATGAACTATGTCTTCAGGTATCAGTTGGGCAAGAATATGGAGGTGTACGTGGATGACATGATTGTTAAGAGCATGTTGGTACATAAACATCTGGATGACTTGGAAGAATGCTTTCAGACAGTCCGTCATCACAAATTGAGACTAAACCCTGTTAAGTGCACCTTCGGATTAAGGGCTGGCAAGTTTCTGGGTTATCTGGTCAGTCAAAGAGGAACTGAAGCCAATCTAGAAAAGATTCAAGCGATCCTGAACATGAAGACTCCTTAGTCATTTAAAGATGTTCAACGTCTGACTGGGAGGATTGCAGCTTTGAGGAGGTTTATGTCCAAATCGGCAGAAAGGTGTTTGCCGTTTTTTGATACCTTGAAAGGGCCGAAGAATGCCAAGACGTTCCAATGGACTTCGGAATGCGAAGACGCCTTTCAGAGCATCAAGTCCTATGTAAGACCCCAACTTATTAATGAATAAAATCAAATTTTCTTTAAATATTATTGTGAATAATAAGGGGTTAATTTGATATAATACTTTGGTTATGGGTGAAATGTGCAAATTTTACAAAATAAGCAAGTGGTTATAAAATATTCATTTTGTCGGGGAATATTCGTTTGGTCGTGGAATATTCTTGCTGTCGGGGAATATTCGTACGACGGCGCAGCCTTGCGTGGGCCCCATAACGGAAAGCGATTGGATGAAGAAAACGACAAGTATAAGTTGTTTATAAATAACGGCGTAGTTGTTACCGTTAATACTGTTGGAATACCCGGTGGTTAAAATACAGTAGCACACGGTATTGCACCAATTATTGATTCTTACGTAAGAAGGCACTACTCAATAATTGTTACAGTAGTTATTATTCAATATTTTATTTTATTGATTCAATAATTGCTGTGTTGATATTTTATATTATTGTTGTTTCAATAATTGTTGCTGCACAGTATTTTCCATTATCAGATGAATAATTCATATTATTTGAATAATATTATTAGATAACATTATTGGCAATGTCTAGAAAGTTCTGTCTAAGGAGAGGTTTGGTCATCTAATTGCGCGCCAGTAAGGAAAAATCCTTATTGGAAAGCCCCCTCTTTCCTGGGAACGGCCTGGTTGTCATAAATGTGATTCTGTAATATTATTTGTGAATAATTAATTATTGATTCATATGATAAGAAAATATTTATTTTATGTGGTTATAAATGAGGAATATATTTTTGTGGTTAAAAATGAAGGAGTTAATGTTGAGATTTTTATCCGTATTTTTGTCAGAATGGAGGTATTAAAAATCAGGGTTTTTGAGATATTTTGCGGGGGTTATAATTTTTAATCCGACCGTTGGATCGTGGTAATTTTTGGATATGTTATACATATATAAGTTGAGTATATGCCCACAAATTTTGAACCGTTAAAAATGAACGTATGATTTATTATGAATTTTACAAGATGACTGGTTCAGAAATTGTTGAATTTTCGGAGTTTATCATTTTGATGGAAAATTCTAGAATTGGTGGGCCCCACTTGTGGTTGGTGAAGAAATGTGCTGAATTATATTTCAAATGTGGTGGGTGGGAATAGTAGCAGGTAAAGCCATCAGGTTGCAGGTCAAACCTACCAAAATTTTCCTATAAATAGAGGGCTAAGTTAGAATTGAAAATCACACCAGAAACAAGTTTTCTCTCTTTCTCTCTCTAGATTATTGAGTGTATTTTGTGAGTATTTAGATACTTTGAGAGTTTCTATTCATCAGAGCAAGTTTCTTTCAGCCTTATACCGGTATTCCGACCAGAAGTACAGATATTTTGAGGTAAAGGATATTATTTTCTTCTTAATGATATTATTTTCTTCAATATCATTATGCTGAAATATTGATATGAGTTTTTATCAAATTTAGAACTTTTTTGTGTCGGGGTTACTATTTACGTATACGGCACTATTCACGTATACGGTACTATTCACGAATACGGCACTATTCACCGAAAAATAAAATTTTCCCTTTTTGTCCAAGATGTTTATTATGGTTATTATCTTTGATTGTATCCATGTTTTGATCTTTATTTTTGAATTCTGCTTCACAATTTATTATTATGAAGTATTATTGATCTTGGATAAACTGTTATACGAATCCCTACTATTTGTCCTTCTGTCTCACTAGATTCGTTCTCTTTAAGATATTTTTCATCATCCTCAGTCCTAAATGATGATATTACTGAATATCTTTGGCCTGTAGTGCAAAGATGTATGATTACTTGATGAATATCTTTGGCCTGTAGTGCAAAGATGAACAGGTGTTGAGATGAACATGACCGACAGGTGATACAAATGAATATCTTTGGCCTGTAGTGCAAAGATGAATATTTGGATAAAGATGATTATTAATTGATGTTACAGGGATAAAATATTGATGATGGACTTTTAAATCTTAGAAGATAGTAGAATTCTTTCTCTACTTGACTCTTCTAATGGTTTGCTGTTTCCGCTGCAGTTGTTGATCTAAAACTTGTTGTCGATTATATTCTATCAGATTTTTCCCTGTTGAAGACTAACGATAATTTGTTTGTATATTATCTTAGTCATAATATTCTTTACTGGGCTAGTTGAGCTCACCCTTTTCCTTTTTGTTCCATTTTTCTTCTCAGGAGGTGAGAACATAGCAGGATCTAGTCGGGGTATGGAGTGATGGTTCTAGAAAGATGTTTTAGCAGTCCTCACTATTTCTGTAAAATAGTGTTTGAATAATTGTAATGAGGACTTATTTGAGTGTGGATATTGTCTAGAAGACAATATTTGTATTTAAACTCACAGTATGTGTTGTCGTATTTTGCACGACAATTGTATTATTGAAGTTGTAGTTTGTTTTCTGTACCATGTATTTGGCGACTCAGAATGGGTGTTGTATACCTATTTTGGGGGCGTCACAGTTGGTATCAAGCTTAGGGATATGATCCCTGGCTGAGATGTGAGACAAGAACTAGGAGGGGAGAGACGGGGAATTCCTTCGCTAGTATGACCTGACTAAGTTTATTTGGTGTTTATTTGGTCGGTCAGAGTATAGGGATAATATATGACATGACTATTAACCCTTGTTTTATGGCAGTATTTAAGAATGGCAGCTGAGAACGTTAATAATGGAGTAAATCAGACCGTGGAGACACCTTTGATCACTACCCAGGGGAACGTGCAACAGGAAGGCAATATTCCTCCTGTAAACAACGTTACCGAGCAAACGATGAATGATGGAATGTTTAGGAGCTTTTTGCAGTTCATGCAAAATCAGACGAGGGAGACTCGTGTGCAGAATACGGGTGGAAATGATAACAACGCGCGGTTTGTCACAGCTAAGCAGTTCAAAGAATTGGGACCACCAGAATTTAAGGGAAAGCCGGATCCGATCATGGCGGAAACGTGGGTCAAGCAAATTACCAAGATATTTGATGTCTTGGGATGCACGGAGGAACAGAAGGTTCCATTCGCCACATTTATGTTCCGCGGTGAGGCAGACTACTGGTGGGAGTCTGTGAAGCGTACCCAGCCTGACGCACTCAACATGTCCTGGGAAACATTTCAAAAACTGTTCAATGACAAGTACTTTCCTGAAAGTATTCGTCATATGAAGGAGGTTGAGTTTATTAGACTGGAACAAAACAACATGACGGTGTCCCAGTACGAGGCGAAGTTTGCAGAGTTATCCAGGTTTGCACCTCATTTGGTCGAAAATGAGGAACGAATGACAAGGATGTTTCTGAGAGGTCTAAAACCCGAGATTCGGCAATATCTTATCTCTCATAAATTTTCTTTATATTCAGATGTTGTAAACAGGGCTCAATTATTAGAGCGAGATAATGAGTATGTGCAACCGAAGGACCACAACCAGGGTCATACCGGTGGCGGCAGTCATCGAAGCAATGAAAACCAGCAGGGAGGAAAACATTCGGACAAAAGCGGTAACCACTCTGGTGGTAATCGTGGTCGTGATAATAGAAGGAGCGAGTCGGGAGGAGATTTCAAGAAAAGAAGGTACAACAATGATAACGTGAAGACGTCAGCACAAACATCAACTGTTTCTAGGGGAGGAGAACGACCACCGGTCGTATGTTACAAATGTGGGAAAGAGGGACATATCAGCCCAAACTGCCCACAACAATCCAAGGTATGTTATAACTGTGGAAAGGAAGGTCATATAGCTCGAGAGTGTTCTGTAGCAAAACCAAGTTCAGCGGGGATGGTGACTCCAAAAGTTATCCCGGATAAGTCGAAATCAGCGGTTCCTGGAAGGGCGTTTGTCGTTACTGGCCAAAACGCGAGAAACCCGAACGAGGTGATCACGGGTAAGCTAATCTTGAATTCTTGCGAAGTTTATACTTTACTAGATACCGGTTCTACCCATTCTTTTATCTCTCCTGCTTGTGCTCAACGTTTAAACTTGACTCCGGAGAAATTGGACTTTAACTTATCTGTTGAAACTCCGTTGGGTGAAACCTTCGTTACATCTACAGTTTATAAATCTTGCATGATCCAAGTTGGCACTATCACATTACCTGTTGATCTTATCTCTTTAAAGATACTTGCTTTTGATGTGATTTTAGGAATTGATTGGTTAACCACTCATCATGCTAAAATTGATTGTTTTCGTAAGGTTGTTAGTTTTCATATTCCTAACCAACCTGTCATACGAATTCAAACTACTAAACCACTAAAATCAGTCACTGTCATATCAAGCCACAAAGCTATTCGTTTATTGAAAAACGGATGTCAAGCTTTCTTAGCCCATGTTATGGATTTGAACAAAGACAAGTCAGATTTGAATAATATTTCTATTGTTAGAGAATTTCCCGATGTATTTCCTGAAAAACTTCCTGGTCTACCCCCAGAACGTGAAGTTGAATTCTTTATTGACCTTGAACCCGGTACAAAGCCCATTTCTAAAACCCCATATCGAATGGCTCCTATTGAACTTCAGGAGTTAAAAGTCCAACTACAGGAGTTGTTGGACATCGGTTTTATTCGTCCTAGTACATCTCCTTGGGGTGCTCCTGTGTTATTCGTAAAGAAGAAAGACGGGAGTATGCGACTTTGTATCGACTATCGAGAATTGAATCATGTCACTATCAAGAATAGGTATCCGCTACCTCGTATTGATGACCTGTTTGACCAGTTGCAAGGAGCACAATTCTTTTCAAAGATCGATCTTCGTTCTGGATATCATCAGCTGAAGATTAAAACTGAGGATATTCCAAAGACTGCCTTCAGAACTCGGTACGGACATTATGAATTCTTAGTAATGTCTTTTTGATTGACTAATGCTCCTGCTGCTTTCATGGATATGATGAATCGTATATTCAAAGAATATTTAGATCAGTTCGTTGTCGTCTTTATTGATGACATCCTCATCTATTCCAAAAGCAGTGAAGATCATGAGCACCATTTGAAGCTGGTATTGCAAAGGCTTCGTGAAAATAAGCTATATGCCAAACTGAAGAAATGCGAGTTCTGGCTTGAGGAAGTAGCATTCCTTGGGCACGTGGTGTCAAAACATGGAGTATCTGTCGACCCGGCGAAGATTGAAGCCATACAAAGTTGGGAGCAACCGAAGTCGGTAACCGAAGTACGTAGCTTTCTAGGCTTAGCTGGTTATTATCGGAGATTTGTGGAAGGATTTTCTCGAATCGCTACTCCGTTAACTCAGCTGACTCGGAAAGATACAAAATTCGTATGGAGTGAGGAATGCGAGAAGAGTTTCCAAGAACTCAAGAGGAGACTCATTTCGGCACCTGTTTTGACAATACCATCTGGTTCGGATGGATTTGTTATCTACAGCGATGCTTCAGGCAAAGGGTTAGGATGTGTTCTCATGCAACATGGGAAAGTCATAGCCTATGCCTCACGACAACTCAAAGAATATGAGAGGAATTATCCTACTCATGATTTGGAGTTGGCAGCAGTCGTTTTTGCGTTGAAGATCTGGAGACACTACCTGTATGGGGAGAAAGTGGAGATCTATACAGATCATAAAAGCCTCAAATATTTCTTCACCCAAAAGGAACTCAACATGCGGCAACGACGTTGGCTTGAGCTGTTGAAAGATTACGATCATACCATCCAATACCATCCTGGAAAAGCAAACGTAGTAGCTGACGCATTGAGTAGAAGATCATATGCGGGTACGAGTGCAATATTTTTAACACAAAGGCCCATTTTGTATGACTTGCAAAGGATGGAGATAGAGATGAAGGCTCCAAGTACCCACATGATGATATCAAATATACGAGTAGAACCGACTTTAATCGATAAAGTTAAAGCTGCTCAAGCTACGGACATGGAGCTGATGCGTATGAAGAAGAAAGTGCAAGAAGGTGCTATTCCAGAAGCAAGAATCGATGAAGAAGGAATACTTCGAGTCAACTCCAGACTTTGTGTTCCTAACGATTTTGACTTGAAGCATAGAATAATGATGGAGGCACACAACACACCGTTTGCAATCCATCCTGGGAGTACCAAAATGTATCACGATCTTCGACATACATTTTGGTGGAGCAATATGAAAAGAGAGATCGCGGAGTTTATCTCGAGATGTTTAACTTGTCAACGTGTAAAAGCGGAGCATCAAGTACCAAAGGGTCCATTGCAACCACTTGAGATTCCGAAATGGAAGTGGGAACACATTACTATGGATTTTGTTACGGGTCTTCCCAAGGTTTCTCAAGGCATAGATGCGATTTGGGTTATTGTTGATAGATTAACCAAGTCCGCTCATTTCTTACCGATACGTGAGACTTATTCCCTTGAACGTCTTGCTAGTATGTATGTGAACGAGATTGTGAGATTGCATGGCATGCCAGTATCCATAGTTTCGGATCGTGACCCAAGATTCACTTCACGATTTTGGGTTAGCTTGCAGAAAGCTATGGGCACGGATTTACGATTCAGTTCAGCATACCATCCTCAAACGGACGGACAATCAGAGAGGACTATTCAAACTCTTGAAGATCTATTAAGACTTTGTGTCTTAGATCTCAAAGGGAGTTGGGATAAGTACCTACCATTGGTGGAATTCTCCTACAACAACAGTTATCAGGCGAGCATAGGTATGGCTCCATTTGAGGCGTTGTATGGAAGAAAATGTCGTTCTCCAGTATGCTGGGACGAGGTGGGTGAAGCAACATTGTTGGGACCAGAATTGGTACGCATTACTACAGAGAAGATCCAAACGATTCGACAACGTATACAAACGGCACAGGATCGACAAAAGAGTTATGCGGATCTTCATCGGAAGGACGTGGAATTTAATATTGGGGATCATGTATTGTTACGTGTTGCACCATGGAAGGGAGTTACAAAATTTGAGAAGAGAGGAAAGCTCAATCCAAGATTTGTTGGTCCATTTGAGATTCTTGAGCGAATAGGAAATGTGGCATATAGACTCGCATTACCTCCAAGCATGTCTCGTGTTCATAATATTTTTCACATATCTATGCTTCGTAAATATGTTAAAGACCCGAACCACATTATTGAGTTAGAACCAGACGAGATAGCTGAAGATTTAACGTACGAGGAGGTACCTGTTAAGATCTTGGATAGGAAAGAGCATGTCCTACGCACGAAGGTTATACCACAAGTTAAGGTTTTGTGGAGAAACCATGCTATTGAAGAAATGACCTGGGAGTTGGAATCAGAAATGAAAGCGAGGTATCCTCACCTTTTTGAAACATCAGGTACGTACGTCAATTTCGAGGACGAAATTTCATAAGGAGGGGAGGTTGTAAGACCCCAACTTATTAATGAATAAAATCAAATTTTCTTTAAATATTATTGTGAATAATAAGGGGTTAATTTGATATAATACTTTGGTTATGGGTGAAATGTGCAAATTTTACAAAATAAGCAAGTGGTTATAAAATATTCATTTTGTCGGGAAATATTCGTTTGGTCGTGGAATATTCTTGCTGTCGGGGAATATTCGTACGACGGCGCAGCCTTGTGTGGGCCCCATAACGGAAAGCGATTGGATGAAGAAAACGACAAGTATAAGTTGTTTATAAATAACGGCGTAGTTGTTACCGTTAATACTGTTGGAATACCCGGTGGTTAAAATACAGTAGCACACGGTATTGCACCAATTATTGATTCTTACGTAAGAAGGCACTACTCAATAATTGTTACAGTAGTTATTATTCAATATTTTATTTTATTGATTCAATAATTGCTGCGTTGATATTTTATATTATTGTTGTTTCAATAATTGTTGCTGCACAGTATTTTCCATTATCAGATCAATAATTCATATTATTTGAATAATATTATTAGATAACATTATTGGCAATGTCTAGAAAGTTCTGTCTAAGGAGAGGTTTGGTCATCTAATTGCGCGCCAGTAAGGAAAAATCCTTATTGGAAAGCCCCCTCTTTCCTGGGAACGGCCTGGTTGTCATAAATGTGATTCTGTAATATTATTTGTGAATAATTAATTATTGATTCATATGATAAGAAAATATTTATTTTATGTGGTTATAAATGAGGAATATATTTTTGTGGTTAAAAATGAAGGAGTTAATGTTGAGATTTTTATCCGTATTTTTGTCAGAATGGAGGTATTAAAAAGCAGGGTTTTTGAGATATTTTGCGGGGGTTATAATTTTTAATCCGACCGTTGGATCGTGGTAATTTTTGGATATGTTATACATATATAAGTTGAGTATATGCCCACAAATTTTGAACCGTTAAAAATGAACGTATGATTTATTATGAATTTTACAAGATGACTGGTTCAGAAATTGTTGAATTTTCGGAGTTTATCATTTTGATGGAAAATTCTAGAATTGGTGGGCCCCACTTGTGGTTGGTGAAGAAATGTGCTGAATTATATTTCAAATGTGGTGGGTGGGAATAGTAGCAGGTAAAGCCATCAGGTTGCAGGTCAAACCTACCAAAATTTTCCTATAAATAGAGGGCTACGTTAGAATTGAAAATCACACCAGAAACAAGTTTTCTCTCTTTCTCTCTCTAGATTATTGAGTGTATTTTATGAGTATTTAGATACTTTGAGAGTTTCTATTCATCAGAGCAAGTTTCTTTCAGCCTTATACCGGTATTCCGACCAGAAGTACAGATATTTTGAGGTAAGGGATATTATTTTCTTCTTAATGATATTATTTTCTTCAATATCATTATGCTGAAATATTGATATGAGTTTTTATCAAATTTAGAACTTTTTGTGTCGGGGTTACTATTTACGTATACGGCACTATTCACGTATACGGTACTATTCACGAATACGGCACTATTCACCGAAAAATAAAATTTTTCCTTTTTGTCCAGGATGTCTATTATGGTTACTATCTTTGATTGTATCCATGTTTTGATCTTTATTTTTGAATTCTGCTTCACAATTTATTATTATGAAGTATTATTGATCTTGGATAAACTGTTATACGAATCCCTACTATTTGTCCTTCTGTCTCACTGGATTCGTTCTCTTTAAGATATTTTTCATCATCCTCAGTCCTAAATGATGATATTACTGAATATCTTTGGCCTGTAGTGCAAAGATGTATGATTACTTGATGAATATCTTTGGCCTGTAGTGCAAAGATGAACAGGTGTTGAGGTGAACATGACCGACAGGTGATACAAATGAATATCTTTGGCCTGTAGTGCAAAGATGAATATTTGGATAAAGATGATTATTAATTGATATTACAGGGATAAAATATTGATGATGGACTTTTAAATTTTAGAAGATAGTAGAATTCTTTCTCTACTTGACTCTTCTAATGGTTTGCTGTTTTCGCTGCAGTTGTTGATCTAAAACTTGTTGTCGATTATATTCTATCAGATTTTTTCCTGTTGAAGACTAACGATAATTTGTTTGTATATTATCTTAGTCATAATATTCTTTACTGGGCTAGTTGAGCTCACCCTTTTCCTTTTTGTTCCATTTTTCTTCTCAGGAGGTGAGAACATAGCAGGAACTAGTCGGGGTACGGAGTGATGGTTCTAGAAAGATGTTTTAGCAGTCCTCACTATTTCTGTAAAATAGTGTTTGAATAATTGTAACGAGGACTTATTTGAGTGTGGATATTGTCTAGAAGACAATATTTGTATTTAAACTCACAGTATGTGTTGTCGTATTTTGCACGACAATTGTATTATTGAAGTTGTAGTTTATTTTCTGTACCATGTATTTGGCGACTCAGAATGGGTGTTGTATACCTATTTTGGGGGCGTCACATCCTACATATCTTCGGCGCCTTTGTTGGTGAAGCCCGCTCCTGCCGAGCCTTTATATTTGTACTTAGCAGCTAGTTCGTTGGCAGTAGGAGCAGTTTTGGTGCGAGAGGTTGGGGGTAAGCAGCACCCGATTTATTATGTAAGCCATGTCCTTCGGGATGCCGAAACAAGATACCCAAATATTGAAAAGTTTGCTTTTGCTTTAATAACTGCTAGTCGAAAGCTTAGGCAGTACTTCCAGGGTAGATTGGTAATAGTCTACACAGATCAGCCTTTGAAGAAAATTATGGGCAAACCTGAGGTATCGGGGAGATTAGCTGCATGGACGATGGAGTTATCTCAATTTTTCGTTGAATATCATCCCCGAACCGCCATCAAGGGGCAGGCCTTGGCAGATTTTGTGGTCGAATGTTCGTTTTCTGAAGCTGATGAAGTTGTGGCAGAAGCTGAAGGGTCTGACAGCATAGTCACAGTTCTTCAGCAGAAGCAGAGTCCGTGGACACTGTATGCAGATGGGTCCTCTACCACCGACGTCAGCGGAACAGGGATTATTCTGACCAGTCCGGAGGGATTCAAGCTGCAACAGGCCATCAGATTTCAGTTTAAAGCAACGAACAATGAGGCGGAGTATGAGGCAGTGTTGGCGGGATTGCGACTAGCTAAGAGTCTCGAAGTGCAAAGAATAGTTATCTTCAGCGACTCTCAGTTAGTCGTTAAACAAGTCTCCGGGAAATACGAAGCCCGAGGTCATAGAATGATCAAGTATTTGGCGGAATTGAAAGAACGGCTTCATTATTTCCAGTTCTACGAATTTCAGGGGGTCGAACGTAATGACAATTTCATTGTCGATGCACTCTCCAAATTAGCCACTACGGATGTTAACGTCTTCGGTGGGTCGGTTTACTTGAAAATTCTGTAACATCCTAGTGTTCATTATGAATTGGTAATGTGTGCCGATCGAACCAACTGCTGGTTGACTCCATATCTGGAGTATCTAGCAGATGGCGCCTTACCTTCGGATCAGATGTTAGCCAAGAAAATCAAGTATAAGAGTGCTAATTTCGTTCTAATAGATGGAGATCTATTCCGAAGAGCATTCTCGTCTCCACTGTTGAAATGTTTGACTCCATCCGAAGCTGAATACGCTCTCCGGGAAGTACATGAAGGCATTTGTGGCGACCATATGGCCGCTAAATCATTAGCATACAAAGTACTTCGCCAGGGGTACTACTGGCCTATCATCTTCAAGGAAGTGACTGAATACGTCAAGAAGTGCGAGAAATGTCAGCTCAACAGTCCGATCCCACATCAGCCACCAGAAGAGCTATACTCAATCTTATCTCTCATACCCTTTGCTGTCTGGGGGGTTGATATACCAGGTCCACTACCGAAAGCAAAAGGTCAGGTCAGCTTTGTTATAGTTGCCATCGACTACATGACCAAGTGGGTAGAAGCAAAACCGCTTAGGTTAATAACGGAACAGGAATGCTTAAAGTTCATCAAGGAGTCGGTAGTATTTCGGTTCGGAATTCCTAAGGTGGTGATTTCGGACAATAGACGTCAATTTGTGGGATCAAAATTCGAAGCATTTTTGAAAGAACTGGGGATCCAGCACAGAAAGACTTCGGTAGCTCATCCTCAGTCTAATGGACAAGTCGAAGTGACCAACAGAATGCTGCTGAATGGAATCAAGCGCAGATTGGACGAAGCTAAAGGAAGATGGCCAGAAGAGCTGCTCCGCGTGGTATGGGCTTATCGGACCACTCCAAGGACCACAACAGGGGATTCACCTTTCAGACTGGCCTATGGTACTGATGCCTTAGTCCCAATTGAAATTGGATCTCCAAGTCTTCGAGTTACTCAATTCAAAGAGATATACAATGACGAAGGGCTGAAAGCCAATCTTGATTTACTTGAAGAAGCCAGAGAAACAGCCTTGATCAAACTAGCAGCCTATCAGCGAAGAGTAGCTAAGCATTATAACAAAGGGGTAAAGCTTCGTATATTCGAAGTAGGAGATTTCGTTCTCAGAGAAGTCGAAGCATCTATACCCCAGAATTTAGGAAAGCTGATGCCGAATTGGGAAGGACCGTATGAAGTCATAGAAGTACCGAAGCCGGGGACTTATCGGTTGAGGGCATTGGACGGGTCAGTAATAAAAAATACTTGGCATGCCGGCAGGCTTAGAAAATATTTTCAGTAGATACAATGTCAGTACACCGGAAGTCTGTAAATGTTTCAGTCGTCATCAATAAAAGTTCCCTTTTTCTCAAATAAGTTTTGTATGCGTTGCTGTTAATATCATCGATGTAAGGAGGTTCGGGTGGACTCGCTGACCATTTGATGGTAGCCTCATCGGCAGGTGGCCTTATGACCTTGTCAGGCCCTTCGTGGTAGGCAAGTGTCATCCCTAAGATGTTGTCAGGCCCTGCGTGGTAGGCAATTATCGACCTTTAGACCTTGTCAGGCCCTTCGTGGTAGGCAAGTGTCATTCTTATGACCTTGTCAGGCCCTTCGTGGTAGGCAAATGTCATCCCTAAGACGTTGTCAGGCCCTTCGTGGTAGGCAAGTGTCATCCCTAAGACGTTGTTAGGCCCTGCGTGGTAGGCAATTGTCGACCTTTAGACCTTGTCAGGCCTTTCGTGGTAGGCAAGTGTCATCCTTCAGACTTCGTCAGGCCATCCATGGTAAATAAATCCCTAATGAAGCAGATCTACCTCACGCTTCGGTAACGAATAAGTATTCCTTTACTTTATTACCTAAATTTTTCTAAGTGTTGAGTTCGGAAGGCCACATTCTTTAACTTTATCTTGTCTGTTATATGACTTGCCTAGTTGTTAATTAACAGTTTAAGTTAAGTCCACGAAAGAGCTTGTACATTTTTCAATTTGAATCGATATTGAAGTATTGATAAACAGTAAATGCACCAAAGTCATAAGGAAGAAAGTCGATATTTCATTTACATAATATTGTTTACAAAACAATAGGAGCTTTTACAGAAATCCTACAGCTAGGGGGAAAGAAAATCATCTTCAGGATTCAGCTTCGTCTTCCGAAGAGTCGAGAATGGTCGGATCAACCTTGGTTATGACAAGTCTTGCCTTGTCTTTGCTTCGACACTCGTCATACCCATCCGAGAACATTTGGACAATCTCCTCATTCAACTCAGCTGATTTCCGGTAGTCTTATTGAACTTCTCTCCAAAGATCTTCGGTCAGAGGGGGACCCAAATCTCTCAAAGCACGAAGTTCTCGAAGCTCCTCTTCGAGCTTTGCTCGTTCCTTCAGATGTCTCAAGTCCCTAGCTTCGAATTCATTCACTTGCAGCGCCAGGCTCTTGTTAGTTTTCACCATTGTTTTGTTCTTCCCCACAAGAACTTCATTTCTACGAACCAGATCTACGTTCGTACTAATGGTGATTCGGTGTGTGGCTTCGGCTGTCTCCAGTTTTTCTTTTAACTTATTCACATCCTTTTGGAGGCATTCGTTATTGAAGAGAGCGGTACCATGGTCCCTTCTCTCTTTGCTCAGAGCCGACGTCAGAATAGCGTTCTCTCGTCTGGCTGCGTCTTCTTCGGCTTCTATTTCTTTATACCTAGGAAGGAGCCTCCCGAAGACAGCATTTGCCTACTGACATTCAAAGACAGTCGGTAAATTATTAGAAGAGGTACATGATTTCCAAATATTCAAATTGAACAACTAACTTACCTTAGCCTGATAACTCATGCATTCCTCGATTAAATCCCTAATCGAGCTGTTTCCGAACCGATGGTCATCGGTCTCCCGAACGAAGGAATCGAACAGCTGAAAGGGAAAGTTTGCATTAAACTCCGGCCATACGGTCGGAGAAGATACAGCTTCTCGCCTGAAGGCTGAGGGGGAGGATCGTGTCGAAGAGGGCATCGATGGTTCGGGAGGAGGTGGTGGTTGATTGTCGGAAGGTTGTTTCCTTTTATGGGAAAGAGGTGGAGACTCGGTTTATTTTTCGAACTCGTCTTCAAAAACATGGATCTCCACAGGAATGATGATCGGAGGATCAACTTCAGCAGTGGGAATCCGGAGTTCGTCGACAGACAAAGGGGTTACATTGGTCCTCCTTTTCTTGATACGGAGGGCTTGCATTCGCTCCTTCACAAGCATATCAATCAAACTTGCTGCAGAAGCGGGTTGAGATTCTTGAGGGTTTGTCCGGACTTTTCGAATAGCCCTTTTCTTTCTTCGAGGTTGGTTAGGTTCCTCTTCAGCGACGAAGTGTGTCGATTGATTCTCGATGTTTTGGTCCTCGAAGGCCGAAGGTTCCTCGGGTGGGACTTCGGCGGAAGGCGACGAAGGTTTGCCGGATAGGTACCTATCCAGATCCTTTCGATCGATCGAAGTCGGTTTGATAAGAGACACTGTATAGACAAAGAATCAATTTAGACACTACTAGTATAAATCAATAAACTGTACGTTGATATAAGTCAACTCACATTTGTGGTCATACAACCACGCTTGCTTGCTTAGGAATCCGAAGCTCCATTCCTTCAGAGGTATCTTCTCTATAATACGCGTCATTTCTCTTATACTCTCCTCGGATATATCTCCGAAGTCTGCAAAGACGCGATCAGAAGTAGTCCAGTCCGGGATGGAGGAGATTTCGGGCCCGTTAACGAAGAACCATTTATTGTGCCATCCTCGGTTGCTCGAAGGAGTGTCCATTAGAGATTGCTTCTCGATTATGGCATTGGGCTTAGGAGCTATTTTACTCAGCACCTTGAAGCCTTTTTCCCGAGACTTTCCAACCGGGAAGAGGGTAAAGAAAGAATCAACAGTGGGAGGAACTCCTATCTCGTAGCAGAAGGCTATGTAAGCCAGTATATGGATATAGGAATTCGGCACCAATTGGGCGAACCCAACTCTAACGAACCCTAAGAGGGTGATCAAGAAGACATGAAGGGAAACCTTTACTCCCTTCTCCAAAAACGTTATCGGGACGGCGGTCCAACCATTGGGGCGCTAGTACATTCTTTCATGGGAGGCTGCGATCCTCACCCTGTGGGTATCCGGTATTTGATAGCGAGTCCGAATATTACGGAGCTCGGCCTCAGTAACAGTGGAGGGGGTGTTAGCGTGAGGAAAATCTTCCTCATTCTTAAAAAATTCGGAGGGGTTGGGAAGTGGTTCAAGAAACGGAGCTTCCTTACTCAGAGTATCAATTTGAGGGTTTGAGCTCAAAGCCTCTTTGCTAGGGCTTAAGTGGGGAGTAACGACGGTAATGGGGGTTACATGAAGTGGAGAACTCTTATCAGAGCTCTGAGATGCCATTGTTGAGAATTTGTAGAGAAAATGAAGAAACTTGAGAAAGAGAAGGCAATAAACTCTTGTAGATTCGAAATAGTAAGGAACCATCCAATGTGAATGGATAGCAGCTTTTATAGTAGGCGGTCTTTTCAAATTTTTACGAAAACCAAGGGCGGCGCATTAATTGGAGGTAATTATGTGAGAGAGGAAGGGGAAACGTCTGATTTTGGTTTTAATGGGTTATCCAGGGTGAACTGGCGTCCATTGGATCTTCATTTTTTGTCCTTAAGGCTTATGGCCACGTGTCATTTGGGCTTCCAGATCTATTTGAGTTAATGACTGTTGCTTATCAGTTGGGCCTCGGTGAGATTCCCTTTGGTTTATTACAAATCCCTTTCGCTATGGACTTATATTATTTACAGTCTTCCACTAAACATCATGTTTAATAAAAGACTGGGGGGTAATGTTGGGCCCTAATACTTTTCATATTGGGTCAGGCCGAATGGGCCCATCCTTTGGACTATGTTACTTTTGTCATATTATGTCATATGATTTGGGTCCCGCTATTTGATTATGTTATTGGGCTTAGTCGTTGGATTGGTCCATTATGCAGACCGTCTCTTATCATATCTTTGACCGGTAATCATCACAAAAGGTAGTAGTTGACTGTTATGTCTGTCACCTTTCTGCATGGCATTAATGAGGATGGGACTCCGATTACCGGCGAGAGAAAACAGTGGTAACAGGTAGGGAAGTAAGCTACATACTTTCGGCTGAGATGACTGGGGGTGAGGGGAGGTGTCAGGAGATAGTGGGTGGCACGGTAAACTGGGTTTCAATGACATATAGGGCAAGGATCACAAAGGGGAAAAGGGAGAGGTAACAAAACACAACACACACAATCATATTATCATATTTTCTTTCTTTCTTTCTGGCTCAGACACTAGTCAATATTTTTTCTCTATTGTTAACCTTGTGATCGCCTGTACTGACTCTCACGCCGGAGCTATCTCCCGACGGTCAGGCCGTCAAGCTTTTGGTGTTGACCTATTGAACTGTCCAGGATCAGAGCGTCTTACGTGATTGAGACGCGGGAGAAGATCTTGGCGTTAAAGTTAGGTTAAGGCGGCAACTTAATTTATAGTTATAGGGCTAAAAAACTCTTATATATTCACAACCGGAACTGACAAGTATTTATTCATCAATAAGTCTGGGCAGACAGGAAATATGGACCGGAAAATTGGACCGGTCCAATTTTTTTTTTTTATTTTTTTTTTATTGTGACTTTCAAAAAATGTATAGTATTTATTCCAACAGTAATTTTTATAAAATATAGTGTTTTAGGTGTAATTTGGATACACATACAAATACAGGGTTATACAGATTACACCTAAAACACTATATTTTATAAAAATTACTGTTGGAATAAATACTATACATTTTTTAAAAGTCACAATAAAAAAAAAAAAAAAAAAAATTGGACCGGTCCAATTTTCCGGTCCATATTTCCTAGTATGCGTAGCAATGCTCTTTATTCATTTACCAACTCTGCTTTTCATAGATAGGTTTTGATTTAATGATTTGTTTTAAAATTGACACGCTTATCTAAATTAAACCCGTTTCACTAAAATAATATATATACTCCACTTGTTTTGTAAAAATAATTTCATTTAATTTTTATTCTACAAAATTATATATGTATGTGAACTTATTATATATTAATTAATAAAATAATTATGAATACATTTTTTTAATCTTTAAGTATTTTATATCTGTCCATTTTCTTTATTACGTGTTACTTACTCGTTTTAATATTGTTATATGTGAATTAAATACACAACTATTTTAAATATTTAAAATTACAAAGTTGGTCTTATTTTCGTTAATCCATATTTGTTTTTAGTAGTGTTAATTATAACCCTACTTATTCATAAATGATAATCTTTTTTTTGCTAACCTTTTTTTCTCTAATATTAACTTTATTTCACTTTATCATTTATCAATGGTATGGACTATAATATATAGGATATCTCCAAGCCCCATATTTTTTTTTACTTTTGGACGTTTTGAGGGGATCTGGGATGTTATAGCTCATTCGATAATGATAATCACCTAAATACATTATTAAATGTCTATCTATTAGTAATATATAGAAAATAGTCATATTATATAATTTTTATTTGGTAGAGCATATACAAACTGTTAATATATCATACTCCACCTCCACATATTATATAGAGCTGAAAATTAAATTAAAGCAATTTGTTCATCAATATATTAAGGTAGAGTATACCATATTAGCAATTAGTCATTTGTAAAATAGTTTATGTCTGTAACATTACTCTTTTCATCACTTCAAAATATTTCTATAACTATATTGGATCACCTCTTTATCCGAAATGTTAACGTATTAAGTTGACACTTTATTATACTTATAACTTATCTACATTCTTAAATTTTTGTTCAATTTAAAATTCATATGAAATATTACAACAGTTGTAACAATTTATAGTTCACAACTTTCTTTTGAATCTTTTGTTTCGTACACGTAAAAATAAGTTGGATATTAATAATTTTAAATATTGTTATTCTTTTAATCAAATTGGATAAATAAATAAAAAAAATAAAAGAAACTATAATAATGCATCAAGTAACAAAGTGATTTTTAAATTTTAATGGTAATTGTTGGGTGTTGGATGTGTGGCTGTGTGCCAAGTGCATAAATTATTACTTTTTAATATTATAATATGTCTTGTCGTCCTTATAAATTTAAAAAATGACATGCTATTTAACACTTATTTTATATTTCTAATTTTACACTTGAAAATATCTCCAAGTTATTCATTATCTTTTATAAAACAAAATTCAAATTATAAAATTTTAAAAATATATTTTTTATTTTGTGTTTATTGTAAAACTAATAAATTATTTATTTAATAATAGTGACATAGCAATTAAACAGTAATGCCAAACTAGTTAAGTCCTTTTATACTAAAATCAATAAATAGAAAAATACTATTTTGTTTTTTAAAATTATTTAAAAACAAAATTTTATAAATATAATTAGAAATATCAATTGAATAATTTTGATAATTGTGAAATTTAATACTTAATTAATTTTGACAAAATATACTTCACAATTTATCCTTATTTGTATTAATAACTCTACCTATTATACTTCTTTCCCTCAAAACCTCCTCTCTTTTTTTTAATAATTTATACTATAAATCAAGCACTTTTTTTAATTAATGTAAATATTTTGTCAAAGAGAAAACTTAATTTTTTTTTAATACTTCTTATAAGAAAAAACCATTTAATAAATGTCAAAACCCCACCTCTTCGATCTTGACCATTGAATTGACATTAAAACATAACCAAATTTGCCACGTGTGCCAGGCACCAGACTCCACAAAGAAAAGCAAAAAGTAGCCGACAAAGCCCATCCCCCATCCCGCCATAGGTTACCGGCCGGCAGAGTCAAAATCCCACTATTTCTACCTCCACTGCCAATTCTCTCTCTTCTTCAATGACAATACCACCTTTGCCGCCACTACAAAATCTCTCCTCTAATCTCACCAGCAATCTCATCAACTCTCCATCCACCTCATCGTTTCTCTTCTAAATCCTCCAACGACATGTGTAAGTACGTGTACTACCTTTGGATTCCTTTCCTAATTTCTCTCTCCAAAGAATTTAGCTCCGCTATATCTCAATCAACGATTCTCTTGCCCAGTCAGTCTGCAACTCCAAGTTGTCCCGCTCCGGACTCCAAACTCAATTCCCGGCCGGTCATCGGTATTTTAAGTCATCCCGGCGACGGAGCTTCCGGCCGACTCGACAACGCCACAAACGCTTCTTATATTGCCGCGTCTTATGTAAAGTTCGTTGAATCCGCCGGGGCCAGGGTCATTCCTCTTATCTACAACGAGCCTCCGGAGATTCTCCGTTATGTAATTGTACCCTTTACCTTTACACTAGTTGTTTTCTTAACGAAACCATTTCTTTACTAACAATTGATTGTTTGCATGTTATTTCTTGTCTTGCTGTTTAAAGGGATTATTGATGTTAGCTTTTCTTGTATGGATTAGCTTTAATAAGTTCTATTTTACTTCGTTTTTTCCATTGAAGCGACAATTTATTGTAGTATTTTCATTTGATCATTTCAATTGTTCAAACTATTTAATGTACTGGATTCAGTGGATTTATATTAAATGATACTCCCTCTATTCCTAAATATGTGACATAAATGAAAAGCTAAATAAATTGTAGGTGATAAAGATGAGAGAGACGATGATAGAAAAAATATAGGAATTAAGGAGAGAGTATACGGGTAAGATATTAAAAGAGAGAAAAAGTAGCTTTGGAAAAATAGGAGAGAGTATTAAATGTTTAGGTGTAATTAAGGAAATAATATAATCAGAACAAAAGAATTATCCTAAATCGTCAGTTATTAAGGAATGGAGGGAGTATTTTTTAGTGAATTGTGTAAAAGAGTTCTGCTGTGACAAAAACTTGAAATGATGGTAAAGTTTCATTATCATTTTCTAATGACATGTTTGTTGATACACTCCCTTTTCTCCTTTTATCCCAAACTAGTTGGCCTAGGCTGAAAATAAATCCCCAAGTAAGCTCAATATGTTTTTATTTTTGGAGATTGCTTATTTATATACTCTCTGTCCTAAAAATGAGTGTCATTTCCTTTATAATTTAGAAGGGCTATTTTGGAGAACTTAACTTTAAAAGTCTGCTTATTCTAGGTGTATATCGTCTGTATGTTGCGAATGTGTTTATTTATTTTGTTTTGCTGCAGAAACTTAATCTGGTCAATGGAGTTCTTTTTACCGGAGGGAGGTGTAAAGAAGGACTCTACTTTGAGGTTGTTGAGGATATATTTAAGGTAAATCATTCTTGTGGGAGTTGCTACTTTACAAAATTTCAGTCAACAAGGGCAAGGACTTGTCCTTCCAATGGATAGAATATGCTACAAAGTTTTGGCATGTGTTTGTTGTTGCACCGTGTTAATTTTGACCAGCTTTTGATATGTTACTTGCAGAAAGTATTGGAGAAGAATAACGCAGGAGATCATTTTCCCTTACTCTCAATATGCTTAGGATTTGAACTTTTGTCAATGATCGTCAGCAAGGTTAGTTGGTATAAAGTTACTTTTCACTCATATATTCGAATTACCTCACGTCATCCCCACCATATGGGTAAAAAAGATGAACCATATGGAGAATTCTAAACCTTAATTTAGATTTAGTAATTAACTTGTTTGCTTGACGTAAGAATATTATTATTACATGGTTTTCATTTGCGTTCCGAATATGCTAAGAATCTAGTTTTTTATTTATCTAACAAAGATGTAGCTGCTCTATTCCCAGCTTTTACAGCCAAAAATAACAATACAATTACCAACTAATTTGGTGAATGTTAATCTACCACATATGGAGTGATTAGCTACATGAAGTGCTTACTTCTATGTTTTAGACCATCTTCTGTTTCCAATAAAAAATTAGTTTGATGTAGTTGCAGTCATTCAAATTTTACTATATTTGAATTTGAATTTTATTATTTTCACTTTATATGTAAAAAGTCAGGATAATTACTCAGTTGCACATTTTCTAATTGTAATCTGATAACTATGTTTTGTTCATAAGACGTTGCCTGTTTCTTTAATTTCACTAGGACAAAAACATTCTCGAAGAATTTAACGCAGAAGATCGAGGGTCAACATTGCAGTTTGTGCAAAACATAAATATAGAAGGAACTGTGTTTCAAAGGTATACAAGTTTTCCATATTTCTGAAAAAGTAATCAGTGACCTTTTGTAAACACTTCATTCTGATAAGGTTGAGTTTAAATTTTAGTTCTGTTATGCTGAAGGTTTCAAACTGCAGTCAATTTTAAATGTAATATTACTTGAACAATAAATTTTAATCCATTAATATCAAAAGAAAGAAGTTGAAATACATTTCTATCAAAAGAAGAAATTTTTTAATACATGTGTTTCTTAAAAAAAGAAATTTTAAACATATAATATTGTGAAAGATGGTGTGGAAAAGGTAAAAGTGAAAGCCTTCCATGAAAATATAGGGCCAAACTTGAAGAACTTTAGTGGTTGAGAGGACCTATATATTGATGCATTGGTTCGTTTCAAGATTATGTTAAACTATGACATAAGTGATAACATAAAAAACAAAACCAGTTACTGGAAAAGAAAGAAGCAGTTGTTGTGTATGATATCATACAGACATAGACTTATATCTGCAGATAAAATTTGAGAAGGATGGGGTCAGCTGTTATTTAGTGATCTGTTATAGATTGATTTGAAAATGTGATATGTAAAGATGTATATTTTTACCCATGTTTGTAAGTTCTATTTTGAGGGAAAGGGAAAGTAACTAAAATCCCTCCAAATATCATGTTTGTGAGTTTTTTAAGAGGGGAAAGGGAGGGATTTGAAGGTAGAGTTCATGCAACTTTGCTCTAAAATATTTGTCCCAAAAATGGTGGGACTGGGAGGCATGGGAAAGTTAGACATTTCGAAATACCAATAATATCCTTGTCTTAAATAAATTAACATATATTTCATTACTTTTATGTCAATTAAAATCCCTTCCCCCTTCTAAATTCACATACATGGTAAAGTACAATTTCTCTTCTCTCCCTTCTTGATTCACAAACATGGCAAGTAAAAGTTAAAGTCCTTTCGCCTTCCTCACTTATACTTTCCTTTACCTCCCATCCCTCCAAACTCACATACAAAGTCTTAGTCCCAGCAAAGTATTTGTCTTATGTTACTTATAAAAAAAGAAAGAAAAAGATTTTAGAAGATGTATTTGCGTAATGTTATTGGAAATCTAGATAAGTAAATGAAAATTAGTAAACATTTGTGATTTCATGTGAATGTTATTGAGTAGGTGGCAGGTGCTGATTTTATGTTACATGTTTAAGATATTGTCACATGGTACACTTGGCTGGTTGCTGAAGCTATCATTTTGAATTGATTTTTGTCTTTTCTGCAGATTTCCTCCAGATTTGCTCAGAAAGTTGAGCACTGATTGCCTAGCCATGCAAAACCATTATGTGAGTTTGGAAAAATTGTGGAAATTTTCGGTTTACAAATTTAATTTATCTCATACTCTTTTTCACCTGAAATTGTAAGCATGCCCTTAACCTGAACCAGAAAGAACACCTTCAACGGTATTTATCAAATTTTAATGTATATATTAAACAATTGGAAATGGATGCAGTCCAGGATCAAAATTTCATTCCAATCTTTTGTTTTGGTTAGCTTGGAATTGGAAACATCTTTGGACATCTTCCATGTTTCAAGGTCATATTTGTTCATTTTTGGGAATCTATTTATTTTGGTCAGTTCGGTTGTCTTAAACAATTCAGAATAAATTCTAATCGGATATTGTGAGTAACACAAATAGCCGCTGTAAAGATACCCTGTTTGTTTTGTTTCTTGTGTTGTGGTTGTTCTTTAGCTTTAGATATATCGTTCTGGGTTACACCTTATGTTTATAACAAAACAAAACTTGCTTATCCAAAAGATATGAGCTAGTATTGGTCATCTGAGCATTGATTTCCCTATGCAACAGTATGGTATATCACCAGAACGATTTCAAGAAAACATGGATTTAGCTACCTTCTTCAAGATCCTAACCACCACCGCTGATGAAGATAATAAGGTACTTGGTGTCACATTAATTCTGTAGATGTTAATTCATATGATATTGTATGTGGCCTAAAATATTCATAAATTCACTTAAATTAGGTTTACGTCTCCACAGTTCAAGCACACAGCTATCCGGTGACTGCTTTCCAGTGGCACCCAGAGGTATAATCAAATGATTCATATTCATTACTTGTAAAATATTTGGCTCCTATCTTGTTTTCTTTGGCATAGTGCAATAATCTGTCGGCCAGGATTATATGCTCTTATAATCGTCTAAAATTTTCTTTATGGTACTTTAATACTGAAGTCTAGTGCATTCGCAAGCCCTCTTCTGTGATCTGCTGCACTGACGTGATGGGAGTTGGTAGAGTAGTTGATTATTGTACTTCCTAAAAGAAGTTGATATCTTGTTATTGCTGATCTATATTGATTAGGTTTGCTTGGGTCCAGTACTTGTTTTGGTTGGTTATAAGTTTGATATAATATCTAGTCATGGTTCTTATTAAGATGAGTCACGTGGTGGAAGAACTTGTGCATCTTTTATTTAGAAAAGAAATAACTTGTATGCAGAGAAAAGGGAGGGAGGATCTGACACACTCCCAAAGGTTATTAGGTTACATGACCCCTTTCTATCAAGGATTTGAAAAGAGTCCAGGCATATGAGCAGTACACCAGTATCAAAAGTGTTGATAGGCACTAGCTGAAAGAGCAAATGATTAACCAGTCTAGCAAGAGAAGAATGTCTCACACTAATAAATACTTTATTTACTTTCTGATTACAAAAAAATTACCTTGAAGGTCGTGTTGTCTGATCGAAAAGGTCACTTCCATTGCTTATTATAATTTATATGTATATCCTTTCAGTTTTATTCAAATGTAGTAGTGGACATTCCTTATTCCGTCATATTGTATTTATAAAGGTTTTCATATCACAAATTCGTGAGGAAGAAGGTGCTGTTTGAAAACTAGCGGGAGTGCTCGAGTGAAGAATCCTTCATAACTAAATTAATTAAAGAAAAATCCGATTCCATTTGCAATAGGGCTAAATATTGTTTATTACATGAAGTACCATCATATTCATGATTAGGCCCTCAAAGAATTTGGGCTTACACTTTATTATATCAAGTGTCTAATTTGATACAATTTAGCCTCCAATTTTATAATTATCTATTTTTTCGGCCAGATAAGAATTGTATACGGTTTGACCGTATAGAATACGGGCTAATAACACTTATATTATATCAAGTACCACCAAATTCACAATTTTTTATATCAAGTATCTAATTTGTATAAAATTTGTATAAATACTTATTTTGACGTATTAAGTCTATATAAATCCTTATAAATAATTATTATATGTTAAATTATTAAAATTAAATATTAATACAAAGATTACCATATATAATTTATTAATATTAAAAAAAACTTGATTATCAAAAAAATCAATAAACTTTTAAACATACAAATTATATTTTTAATACGAATAACATTAAACTTTTAAACAATTGACAAAAGTGCCCAAAATTTAATTAATTAAATAATACCCTTTTTATATTGGAAGAGTATATAAAAGGAGGAAAAAAAAGAAAAAAAAATGACTCATTTGCTCTCCCTCCTCTCTCTTTCCTAATCCTTCAAATTGTTTTGTTCCTTCAAATTTTGAAATTTCAGCGCTTTGGATTCTGTCCAATAGTTGTGATTGACTTGAGCAGAAAATAACATGAAATTTTGTTAATTCAAAAACTTTTTTGACGGAAAAAGGTTGATTATCGCCATTGAAGGAGGAGAGAGGAGATTGTGTGCAAAAAATGAGTTGCAAAGAGAGAGGGTATATAAGACGACATAGGTAATGTATTTTGAATTTGGAAAGAGAGTTATTTTTATTTAGTTAAAAGATTCTTCAAACAAATAGTAGTTAATTAGTTTATCCAATCACACTTTTTTTCCGTCCATTTCCCGTTCTATTCTTCAAACAAACAGTAGTTAATACATATATTGTATTTTTTTTAAAATAATTTTAAAATTGTATCTATAATTTAACAAATTGTATGTATAAATTTTACAACTTAAATCTTGCAAATTATAAACTATATCATTAATTATAAATTTTACGTGTTAAATTTTACGAATTATATCCCAACTTAAATTTGACAAATTGTATTTATAATTTTATTTATAAATATTTATAATTTTAAATTGTATTTATAATTTTATACCGTATTTCTACGGTATTAGATACTTTTTTAAAGGGATAAAAATTATAATATTTATAATTTTAATTTTTTTTCTTTGGGAGCCGAATCATGAATATGGTGGTACTTGATGTAACGGAACTGTAAATAGTCCTTTTTTAAATTAAGTCAAACCGTATATTTATACGGTCAACTAGTATTAAATACACAAAATCCGATCGGATTCTTGGGCGGGTCGATTCGAAAATTGGGGGCTAAATTATATCAAATTATGCACTTGATGTAGTAAATTGTAAGTCCAAATTCTTTGGGGGCCGAATTATGAATTTGATGGTATATCATGTATCAGAATTGTAATTAGCCCTTTGCAATATACATTTGACCAGTTTTACTTTTGTTGGTTAACCAAGAAACCACTGATCACTTTTATAGGTTTTAGGATATATTTTAGGAAACTGATAAATTCACAACAGAAAATAATATTTTCACATGAAAATTGTCTCTAGCGAAGGTTTTCACCGTTGCTATACATCTATAGCCACTTTTCATATAAAAATATCAAAAAGTGTTGTAGAAATATTAATTTCTTATATTTTAACATGCTTCCATCGTATACTTTAGGATCTCCTGTTTCTTATGGGAACAAGTAATAGAAGTTAAAAGATGGATTACCTTGTGCTAATGGCTCATTATATATAGAAGGAGAGGCTGAGGTTCAGTATGGTTGAAAAGCCTCCTTAAAAATGTTATCATGGGTATTGTGGAAGACCAATCACAAAATGTCTTTTGACTTATGAGTCGTATGATTTCTTTGAGAAAATGATAAGCACACTTTGTTGAAACATAGGGTATCTTAATTATCTAGTAAATTGTTGGGAAATTTGATGAATTTAGGGAAGTTTCAAAATTATGGTAGGATGCTAATCACTTTGATCTTCTACAGTATTTTAGACTTAACGGCTTATCTACTAGGGGAGAGGGGAAAGAACAAGTGGTGGGCATATCTTTTTAAAATCTCTAGCTACACTTATTTTAATGTAATATTGTATGTTTTGGCAATTGAAGCCTTATTATATAATTTTAATGGAAGTGATTAATTTGTTTGAAATCAAGCTGTGTTTTAGATTTATGTAATATTGTTGACTGGCTTCACTAAATTGCTAATTTTGTGCAAAGGGGCTAATGTTAGGATTTGTTGGTGTAACACATCTCCCTCTCTCATTCTTTCTTTATAGACGGAAGGAAAAACATTGTTTTATGATTAATGTGCCTACTTAATTTCCCAAATCTTTTTTTCTCAAAGACCTCTTTTTTGGGGGGAGAGCTCTCTCTCTCTCTCTCAAAAATATTAACGTAACTTGTCTTATGAAGATTGTACCAGCAATTATTTTGCTGGTTGCTTTTGTATTAAGGAACTGCCAGGAATAAAGCTGTTGCAGTTTTTCTTTTTGATAAATTAATACATTTGCCGCTTCTCTAAATATGAAATCCTGATCATTGTACACTGCAGAAAAATGCTTTTGAATGGGGCTTACCTAAGATTCCACACTCAGAGGATGCCATTCAAGTGACTCAACTTGTTGCAAACTTTTTTGTCAGGTATCCTCTAGTCAGTCAAAGATGGTTGCTTAATTACACTCCAGGCTTCTTAAAATTATTCCCCATAATAATTTGAATGTTTATCACTATGTTTGACATTGGCACAAAGGGTAGAAGGGAAAAGTGGAGAACTTGTTAGAACATAGCTTTCACAAAATCTGTATTTTTTGCTAAGCATTAAAGCATAATTATTTGTTCATGGAATCCATGATTTCTGATTATTGTTTTAAAAGTTTTGCAACTCTTAAGCGTTAAGAGGTTGCATCTAATCCGAAGAGGTCATTTGTTCCTCCCAGACTTGCATATTTAATCCTTCTACTTCTGTATATTTAATTTATATTCTTGTTTCTCAATTGCAGTGAGGCTAGGAAGTCTTTAAATAGGCCTCCTGCTCGTGAAGTACTTGACAACCTTATTTACAATTACAGTCCAACTTTCTGTGGGAAGGCTGGGTAAGTGTTGGGATGCCTCAAAGACTGCACTAAAAGAAAAATTATTTCCTCTTATTATTATTATTATTATTATTATTATGATATTAACAGGATAATAAAGATGAGCACATGGCAATTTATAGTCTTTTGACAATTATACCCTTATAATTAATAAATTCCCAACTTTTCTCTTTTCATCTTGAGAATTTTGGGCCAGACATTGAAACAACGAAATGAAGAACAAGTTTAGTTCTGTTGAACGAGAGAATTTCAGTCACATCAAAATGAGAGGTCTTGATGATGATGATGGATGATTTGCACAGGAGAGTTTGGTGGCTCCTGAATTTCTTCTTGAGGTTAACTGCCACCTAAAATTTACCCATAAGAGAAGTACAATTGTAGGCTAGGTGTGATTTAAAACTTGATGAATTTTGGTGGATGAGTTATGTCTAGTTGTTGTAGTGGGTCATAGTGACTTGGGGAAATATTAAGAGGTTAAGCCGAGCCTCTCTAGGTACTGCATATATTTTACTGTATTTGTTTGAACCAACAATTCTAATCACAACACAGGCGAGATTGCCTTACAATACACTATATATCATTATTTTCTCTCTAATTGAATTTATATCAGACCCAAGAGTGATTAAATTGGTTTAGACTTTAGACTCCTACAGTATTTTCTTCCCATGTAAATGCTTCCAAGAGATCTCCCTGATGTGTTAATATGAGTGATAAATGTTGGTGGTGGACCATAATTGATGTTTATGCAGATGTTAAAGAGTGAAGAGAAATGAGTTGGTAAAAAAAAAGGTAAAAGAGTCGCAAAAATATAAATAGCCATGTGCCAATCTTTATTGTACTGTTAATGTCAATATCTTATTATTATCATCATTATTATGATTATGATTATCATTACTTGTTGTGGGGATAATATATAAAAGCATGAAGAGTGATTAACTTGGTTCTCTTATCTGTCTAATTGCAGGAAGGGATATGATGAGGTTTATATTTTCACCTAGCTCTTGGTTTAAACTGTATTGTTGTAATTGGATGTGAAGATGTTCTAAAACTAATTACTCCCACTGTTCTATAATTTAGATGTAGCACATCTGTTACAAATTATAAGAACATTATTGATTTATGAAAGTTAATTTGAGATATATTTGTACTCAAAATTAATATAAATTTCTCTTCGTTTTAAAATTAGATATATAATTTGATTTTTGAGGTTAAACGACGGCATATTAAATTTCAAATTGGTAATATTAACAATTACCAAACAATGAATGCTATAATTAGTAGTATTTTTTAATAGTTTACGATATTTATTATTTTATTAACTAATATTAAATAAATTTATGGTCGCATCGTTTTTAAAGGAGTAATTGAATAATTATAGTTTTTTCTCTAGCTATGGCCTTTAATTTGGGCTTGATAACCTTAATTTTTGGTGTTCATGTCGCTAATTTTTTTTTGGTCCTTTACAATAATATACAACATTTAAAAAATAATTACACTATTAGTGCATTCATAAAATATTTATACAATTAATACACTTTCTATATTTATTTACAATATTAGTGCAATTAGGATTCCTTAATTAGGGAATTAGTATGCAATTAGGATTCAATTCATAATAATAAGGAAACCTAAAATCAAGGAGAAATAACTACCATAATTAATAATTCAAATTCAAATATCTTGGATCTAACAACAAATTCAAAAATAATAATTAAAATTCAAATATTCAAAGTTTGACAACGTCATCTTTCTCCTCCCCTTCGCCTGTCATCTTCCTCCTCCCCTTCGCCGCCGCTTCAACACCATGGACGCCGATCTCCTCATCCATTACAGTCACAGCTGACATTGTGACGAAGGTTGATTTAGTCCAGAAATTAAAAGGAGAAAAAATTAAATTTTAATGCAGTTGGTATCCAAATATTTATGCAAAGGTAACCATTTTAGTTTTTGTGGGTAATCAAGAGAAATTTCAGTGCAGTTGGTAATCAAAACTTTCAAAGGTAACAATTTTAGTTTTTGTTGGTTACATTTGTATTAAGGTTTGGCTATCAACTGCACTATGAAAAAAATTATAATAGATTTTTTAAAATTAATTGGTAACCCAATAAAATTGAATTGGTTATCCTTGAATTAAGTTTTGGCTACCAACTGTATTATAAAAAAAAATCTACAAATAGGTTTTTTTTAATTAATTGGTAACCCAATAAAACTGAATTGGTTACATTTGTATAAAGTGTTAACTACCAACTGCACTATTAAATAAAAAAATCAATAATAGATTTTTTAAAAATAAATTAGAAACCTAATAACACTGAATTGGTTACCTTGGTATGAATGTTTGGCTACCAACTGTACTATAAAAAAATCGCAGCAACTGTACTATGAAAAAATCGCAAGTGGAGGATGGCGTTAACAAGTTGGGGTTGTCTATGTTAATGGTGGAGGATGGCGTTAATGGTGGAGGAGGGCAGAGGAGAAGGGCGTTAATGGTGGAGGAGAGCGGACGATGGCGTTAACAAGTTGGGACTGTTAATGGTGGAGGAGGAGAAGACTGACAAAGACAAATGAAGCGCGATTTTTATTAAGGAAAGAGAAGGTGTGCTATATAATTTACTTATTAATTACTTAATTTAATAAGTAAATCAATATTAATCCCTTAAATTAAGGAATCATAATTGCATACTAATTCCTTAAATTAAGGAATCCTAATTGCACTAATATTGTAAATAAATATAAAAGTGTATTAATTGTGTAAATATTTTATGAGTGAACTATTGTTGTAATTATTTTTAAAAATGTAATAGAATATGTAATTGTTCCTCTTTTTTTCAAGTGTTACTTTTCTGTGCTCATGACGTTAATTTTTGACCTCCATAATCTTTTTTAATATGGGCTTGATAACCTTAATTTTTGGCGCTCATGTCGTTAATTCATGGCCTAATTATGGGCTACATATCCTTAATTCATGGCGCTCATGATGCTAATTCTGAATTTTATGGCCTTAATTCTTGGCTCCTATGAGATTAATTCTTGTCATAAATTGACCTTAATTCTAACTTCCATCGTCTTAATTGTAGCCTCTATGGCCTTAATTATGGACCTCTATGACCTTGACTATGGGCTCCAAGTCTTTGATTATGAACCTCCATAGCATTGACTTTAACTCTAACCTCTATGTTCTTAATTATGAGCCCCTATGACCTTGATTTTGGCTTACATAGTCTTAATTCTTAGCTCCCGTATCGCTAATTCTTGGCGCTAATTATGGATCTCTATCGCCTTAATTTTTGACCTCCATGGACTTGACTCTAGGTCTCCATGACTAGGACTTGGCAAAATGTTCAATATTTTCGATTTTTCGGACCAGATCAAACCGGTCGGTTCGGTACAAAAAGAACCGGTCGGTTCGGTCCGGTTTCGGTATAGAAAAATCGATACCGATTTCGATACGACATTTTTATGGTTCGATATTACCGAACCGGACCGGTATATAACGGTTTTCTAATTTTTTTATTATTAATAAATAATTAATAATAAAAATAATAAAATAATGATTATAATAATAATAATAAAATAATGATTATAATAATAATAATATTAATATTAATAGTAATAATAACATAATAATAATATTATTAATAAAAATAATAATTATATTAATTTTCAGTAAAAATCGGATTCATAATTTTTTCCCAGGGCATATTATTTTAACTAAAATTTCTGTTGAAATTAAATAAATAAAACTTAAACTAATCATAATAATGTTTACAAATTGTAATAAATATTCATAATTCAAACTAAAAAAGTAATTTCAAATAAAAAAACATTTAGACACAATTTAGAAACTTTTTTCGGTTACTTGTCATAGTTCAATTTGAATGATTCCTCAAATCCTCAAACTAAATTTGCTTTCAATATTCAAACAAAACCATGAATTAATTTCAAACAATAAACTAGTTTTTGTATTTTCTTATAAGTTTCAAATAAACTTTACTTGAAATAAGAGAAACAAATCATCCAAAATTTATACCCAAAACACCAAAAATTATACGGGGTCCATTAGTTAGCTGCAGAAAAATAAATTGATTATAACAACTAGAAATGAGGGGATGCTAAACGCTAATAGTCATTTTCCATTTTCCATTATAATATAAGGCAATATCACTGTAAATTATCACAATAAAAGACAAAAACTACTCAACCGAAATGATTCCATTTTCATTTGAAGATCAAACAATCCAAAAATAAAAACTCAACCAGACCAAACAAATAGTAATCACAATCAACTAAATCAATAACAAAAAAATTCAATCTTAAATCAAATAATCTCTCACAGTTCACACGTTGATAAACATTCAAAACTAAAAACTATATAAAAAACACAAAGAGATCATTAAAATCCATAAATTTAAAAACTAGATCAGAATTAAAAGTGCCTGCGATGGATGGGAGACTGAGAGATGGTTATAAAAAATTTGAATGAATGCAGATAGACCACAAGGGAAAAATAGAGGATTGAATTGGGGGCGATGTTTGGTCTGTTTAGTTTTCCTCTTGCTCCATGTTGGTGCCTTATTGGGTTATTTGGGCGAAAGTTGTGTACTTCTAAAATATTGTGTATACTTCTAATATTTCACTAAGCCTTAAAACTAAAAAGATTTTGAGACGATTACATTTTATATTACATTTTAAAACATAATTACAACAATAGTGCACTCATAAAATATTTACATAATTAATGCCTTTAAATTTTTATTTTCATTATTAGTACATATTTATGCTTCCTTTAATTTTGGGGTGTGATTCAATTTGCTGATGACATGGCAATTCAATTTTTTTTTTAAATAAATAAATTGTACTCGCATTTTTTATGGGATCGTGTTCAATTTAAAATTTGTTTTTATTTCTTTGTAGTCTCTTTTCTTTTGGAAACCCTTATTTGGTGTCTTGGGAACTTTCTAAGCAAACCTATCTTCTTCTCTGTGTTGTGTCTATCGATATTTCTAGTTGATTTTTGTTGTCGGCGTTTGGTTTTTACTTCGTCTTTGTCGTATTTTGTTTCAGTTCGTGTTTATTTTTAAGTTTTTCGGTTTGTTCCTATTTATCGGTACTACATTTTCAAATTTCTTCTTTTTTTTCGTAATGGTGTCTACGAGGAAGAGCATGGACGGAATGGGTGATAAGAACCCTGATGGGAAGAGGAAAAGAGTTTCAGATGATTATTATTTGAAGGTTTCGAAGTTATCTGTAATGGTGAAGGATAGTATTCCAAAGTCTTCAAAACAGGGGAAGAAGTTATTGTTGAAATCAGGTGTTGATGATAAGAATATTGGGAGACATACGAAGAAGAAGGCTAAATCATTTGAATATATTGATTCCGATTTTAAAGGTTCTGCCGAAAAAGTTGCCAAAAAAGATGAAGTTGAGGCTCATAACCGGAAAATTGTTCCACGGCAGAAACATTTGAAGGTTTGTTATTTTTTTGCTTAAGAATATATATTTTTAAGTTGTTTTTGGTTTTTTGTGTTTTTCTTTTTCTGCATGGTGGTGTTTTGGTGTATGTTGTTGTTTATTTTGTTGTTGAGTAGTATTATTGATGTTGAAGTTGTTGTTTGATAAAATTATTGTTTCCATTCCGAGTGTATTTTCTGAAACATAGTTTATTCTGTTTTGGTCACTAGATTACATTATTGTGATTATGCATGTTAATTATTTTTTGTTGGTAACCTGTTAATTGATTTTTGGTTACCCCCATTTGTATGTTTGGAAACTAATCATTTCATAGTTGTAAAATGTATTATATTACATTATAGTTTGAGTTGTTTTAAGGATTGTTTAAATTGTTGTTGTTAAAATTTTTGTTTTCATTCATATTTTAGTGTCTGATTATAGTATATTCTCGGTTGGTCCCTAAATTACATTATTGTGATTATACAGGTTGATTATGTTTTGTTAGTAACTTGCTAATTATTTTTTGGTTACCTTCGTTTATATGTTTGGAATCTGATTTTTGTAACAGTTGTTAAAATGTATTATATTTCATTAGAGTTTGAGTTGTTTTAAGGATTGTTCACATTGTTGTTGTTTAAATCATTGTTTTCATTCTATTAGAGTCTCAGATACTATTATATTATGTTTTGGTTACTACATTACATTACTGTTATTATATAGATTTATTATGTTGGTTACTTGCTAATTTATTTTTGGTTACCAATATTGAAATGTTTGGAAACTGCTGATTTCATAGTTGTTAAAATGTATTTTATTTCAATAGAGTTGGAGATTGATGATTGTTTATGTTGTACGTGGAAAAATGGTTAAGTTGTTTTCAAGTGGATGTATTGTTAGTATTATTATCTAAATTTTTTAGTATATAATTTGTTATATATTAAATAGTCTAATTAATTTGGGTTATGATCACTTGTTGATATTATTTTGGTTAACATTGTTAGTGTATTTGGATATTATTCATTTAATAGTTTTGGTTTAAAGTTTTATAGTTGTTTTTTAATTTGGTTAATGTGTTTTTAATGTAATTTATTGCATTTTCAGATTTGGGATCTATTCTATGAGGAGCATAATCGAAACTTTACAGCAAAAGTTATTTATTAGCGTGATATGGAGGTTCCAAATATTATTAAGAATAAATTGTTTGAGGTACAATTGAATAAGTTTAAGTTGACATGTTTTGGAAAATTTTTAGAGTTTGGGCAGCCACAGATGTTTTCACAGATAATCCATCAGGCTTTGATTAGGGAAGTTTATCAAAGGGATGAACGGGAGATGTGGTTTCTATTTGGTGAGAGAAGGGTAATGTTTGGATTGCCAGAATTTTGTTTAATTTCTGGTTTGAATTGGCAAGGAGATGAAGACATTGATGGTTTCAAGGGGATTGAAAATTTGTTGGTGGAGAACTTTTTTGGTAATGAGGTTGTAACTCGTTCTAGTATCGGGAGAATATATAGGAGGGCTGTTTTTGATGATGATGATGAGGCAGTTAGGATGTCCATCATTTTATTGGTTTTTAATTTCATACTAGCTATTGTTTCTGACAATTATGTTGATGTAGCTTTGTTTCACTGGATTCATTTTCTTTAAAATATTTTTCATCATCCTCAGTCCTAAATGATGATATAACTGAATATCTTTGGCCTGTAGTGCAAAGATGAATAATTTCTGATGAATATCTTTGGCCCGTAGTGCAAAGATGAACAGGTGTTGAGATGAACATGACCAAGTGATGAATATCTTTGGCTTGTAGTGCAAAGATGATTATTGATTGATGTTACAGGGATAAAATATTGATGATGGACTTTTAAATTCCTAGATAATAGTAGATTTCATTCTCTACGTAACTCTTTTATGAATTATTATTTTCCTCTGCGAATATTGATTTAAAACTTGTTGTCTATTGTATTCTATTATATTTTTTCCTGTTGAAGACTAAGGATAATTTGTTATATATTATCTTAGTCATAATATTCTTTACTGGGCTAGTTGAGCTCACCCTTTTCCTTGTTGTTCCATTTTCTTCTCAGGAGGCGAGAATGTAGCGAGTACTAGTTGGGGTGTGGAATGATGGTTCAAGACAGTTGTTTTAGTAATCCTCACTATTTTGTAAAACAGTGTATCAATAAGTATAATGAGGACTTAATTGAGTATGAATACTGTCTAGATGACAATATTTATATTTAAACTCACAGTATATGTGTTGTCGTATTTTGCATGACAATTGTAATCATAAAGTTGTAGTTATTTTCTGTACCATGTATTTGGCGACTCAGAATGGGTTGGATGGATTGGACCTATTTTGGGGGCGTCACAGTTGGTATCAGAGCTTAGGGATATGATCTCTGGCGGAGATCGGGGAATAAAACTAGGAGGGGAGAGACGAGTAAATCATTCACTAGTGTGTCCTACCTAAGCTTATTTGTTGGTCGGTCATAATATAGGGATACTATGTGATATGTTAATTTGTTAAATTAACCCTTGTTTTATGGCAGTATTTGAGAATGTCGACTGAGAATGTTAACAGTGGAGTAAATGAGACGGTGGAGATGCCTATACTCACCAACGAGGAGAACGTGCAACAGGCTGACAATGTTCCTCCTGTGAACAACACCCTGAGCAGACGATGAACGATGAGATGTTTAGAAGCTTTTTGCGATTCATGCAAAACCAGACGAAGGAGATTCCTGTTCAAAATATAGGAAGAAACAATGGCAACGCACAGCTGGTTACAGCTAAGCAGTTCAAAGAGTTGGGACCACCAGAATTCTGGGGAAAGCCGGATCCGATTAAGGCGGAGACATGGGTCAAGCAAATTACCAAGATATTTGATGTCTTGGGATGCACGGAGGAACAGAAGGTTTCATTCGCCACCTTTATGTTCCGTGGCGAGGCAGACTACTGGTAGGAGTCTGTGAAGCGTACCCATCCAGCCGCACTCAGCATGTCTTGGGAGACATTTCAGAAACTGTTCAATGACAATTGACAAGTACTTCCCTGAAAGTATTCATCATATGAAGAAGGTAGAGTTTATTAGACTGGAGCAGAATTACATGACGGTGTCCCAGTACGAGGCGAAGTTTGCAGAGTTGTCCAGGTTTGCACCTCATTTGGTGAAGAATGAGGAACGTATGACACGGATATTTCTGAGAGGTTTGAAACCCGACATACGTCAATATCTCATTTCTCATAAATTTTCTCTCTATTCAGATGTTGTCAACAGGGCTCAATTATTAGAGCGAGATAACGAGTACGGTCAACTGAGGGACCACAACCAGGATCATATCGGTGACAGCAGTCATCAGAACAATGATAACCAACGGAGAAAGAAAAATACAGACAAGAACGGCAACCACTCTGGTGGTAATCGTGGCTATGAAAATAGAAGAAGCGGGTCGGGAGGAGATTTTAAAAAGAGGAGATTTAACAATGACAATACGAAGACGTCAGCACCAGCAGCAACTGGTTCCAGGGGAGGAGAACGACCACCGGTCATATGCTATAAGTGCGAAAAGAAGGACATATCAGCCCAAACTGCCCACAACAGTTTAAGGTATGTTATAACTGTGGAAAGGAAGGACATATCGCTCGAGATTGCACTGTAGCGAAACCAAGTCCAACGGGGGTGGTGACTCAAAAAGTTGTCCTAGAAAAGTCAAAGTCAACGGTTCCTGAAAGAGCATTTTTCGTGACTGGTCAGAATTCGAGGAACCCGAACGAAGTTAGAACGGGTTAGTTAATTATAAATTTTTGCGAAGTCTATACCTTATTAGATACCGGTTCTACCCATTCATTTATCTCTCCTACTTATACTCAACGTTTAAACTTGACTCCGGAGAAAATTAGACTTTGACTTATCTGTTGAAACTCCGTTAGGAGAAACTTTCATCACATCCACTGTTTATAAATCTTGTTTGATCCAAGTTGGCGCCATCACATTACCTGTTGACCTTATCTCTTTAAAGATACTTGCTTTTGATGTGATTTTAGAGATCGATTGGTTAACTACTCATCATGCCAAATTGATTACTTTCGTAAGGTTGTTAGTTTTCATATTCCTAAGCAACCTGTTATTCAAATTCAAGAAACCAAACCATTGAAGTCAAACTCTTTCATATCAAGCCGTAAAGTCATTCGTTTATTGAAAAACGGATGTCAAGCTTTCTTAGCTATGTTATGGACTTGAACAAAAATACGTCAGATTTGAATGATATTTCTATTGTTAGTAAATCCCTGACGTATTTCCTGAAGAATTTCTTGGCCTACGCGTGATATTGAATTTTGTATCATCTTTGAATCTGGTACAAAACTCACTTCTAAAATCTCATATCGAATGGCTCCTATTGAACTTCAGGAGTTAAAAACCTAACTGTAGAAGTTTGTACCCGAGCCTTTATCTGGTAACTTCCTTTGTGGAATGCACTGAAGCCAGACTCTCCGTAGAGGACGCCATATTCGTGAAGTAGTAAACTGATAGGTGTCATTATAACGTGCTATCCAAGATTGGGATATGAGTCACAGTTGAGAGCAAACCTAAGTCAGTAATCAAAATACGTAGCTTTCTATGCTTAGCTAGTTATTATCAAAGATTTTGGGGAAAGATTTTCTCGAATTGCTACTCCATTAACTCAGTTGACTCATAGAGATAAAAAATTTGAATGGAGCAAGGAATGTGGGAAGAGCTTCGAAGAACTCAAGAGGAAACTCAATTTGGTACATGTTCTGACCATACCATCCTGAAAAAGCGAACGTGGTAGCTGACGTGTTGAGTAAAATATCGTATACGAGTACAAGTGCGATATTGTCAAAGACCCATTTTTGTATAACTTACAAATGATAGAGATAGAGTTGAAGACTCTAGGTACCCATGTGATGATATACGAGTAGAATCGACTTTTATCGATAAAGTTAAAATCGCTCAAGCTACACACCGGAGTTAATGAATATGAAGAAGAAGAAGCAAGAAGTTGTTATTCCAAAAGCGAGAATTGGCGATGTGAGGGAAGCTCAAACCTTCGATTTATTGGTTCATTTGAAATCCTCGATCGAGTAGGAATTGTGGCCTATAGACTCACCTTAACGCTAAGTATGTCGCGTGTTCATAACGTTATTCACGTATCGATGTTACGTAAATATGTGGACGACCCGAACCACGTTATTGAGTTAGAACCGACGAGATAGCCGAAGACTTAACGTACGAAGAGGTACCTGTCAAGATCTTGGATAAGAAGGAGCATGTCCTACGCACGAAGGTCTTACCACAAGTTAAAGTTTTGTGGAGAAACCATGTTATTGAGGAAATGACCTGGGAGTTGGAAACGGAAATGAAAGCAAGGTATCCTCATCCTTTCGAAACACCAGGTACGTACGTCAATTTCGAGGATGAAATTTCATAAGGAGTGGAGGTTGTAAGACCCCAAATTATTAATAAATGAAATTTAATTTCCTCTATTTATTATTTTGAAATAGTAAGGGTTGATTGATTAATGTGATTAGTTATGGATAAAATGCACGAATATTTTAAAAATAAGCAGGTGGTTATAAAATATTCATTGTTGTTGGAGAATATTCGTTTGGTCGTGGAATATTCTTCCTGTCGGGGAATATTCGTACGACGGCGCAGTCTTTTGTGGGCCCCATAACGGAAAGCGATTGGATGAAAAAAACGACAAATATAAGTTATTTATAAATAACGACGTAGTTGTTACCTTTAATACTGTTGGAATACCCGGTGGTTAAAACACAGTAATACGTGTTATTGCACAGTTGCACACGGTATTGCACCAATTATTGATTTTTACGTAAGAAGGCATTACTCAATAATTGTTACAGTAATTACTGTTCAGTATTTTATTTTATTGATTCAATAATTGCTGCGTTGATATGTTATATTACTGTTATTTTAATAATTATCACTACACAGTATTTTCTATTATCGGAGCAATAATTCATATTATCTGAATAATATTATTAGATAATATTATTGGTAATGTCTAGAAAGTTCTGTCTAAGGAGAGATTTGGTCATCTAATTGCGCGCCAGTAAGGAGAGATCCTTATTGGAAAGCCCCCTCTTTCCTATGAACGGTCTAGTTGCCAGTACTGTGATTCTGTAATATTATTTGTGAATAATTAATTATTAATTTATATGATGAGAAAAATATTCATTTTATGTGGATATAGATGGAGAAAATTTTTAAAGTGACAATTGTTAAAAATCGATATTTTATCTTTTCTGATAAAATAATATTTTATTATATTATTATAATATAATAATGATGATATTTTTACAATGAATGTGGAATATATGAGTATATGAGGAGAAAGAGTATTTTTATTACAAAAATTGTTTAAAACATGTTAAACATGTCTGTGGGCCCATTTCTTGACTAAAATTTGATTATAGCCTGTAAAATCGTCCGTTTATGGATTTCGGTCAATTTCTGTTTGGAATTTAGAAAAACTTTCTTCTGCAAAGTTGTAGATAATGGAATTTCCTATAAAAAATCGCGAGATTTAAATTTTCTGATAAAAGGGCTATTTATTATGAATTATTGAAGTTCTGAATTCTGAAATAATTGATTTTTGGAAGTTTTAATTATGTTAAATAAGAAAAACGTTTTTTAAAAGTTTTGTGAGGTGGGCTACTTGTGTTGAATGCTGAATTCAGTTGATAAAAAGTGTGTGTAAGAATTTTAATATATATATTAATATTATATTAAATTTTCTGCTTTGGTGTTCTAAGAATTTTCCTATAAATAGGGTGCTTAGGTTAGAATTGAAAATCACACCAGAAACTGAAAACTTCTCTATCTTTCTCTCTCGATATATTGAGCGTATTCTTGTGAGTATTTTAATACTTTGAGTGTTGCTATACGGTGCAAGTTCAAGTCATAGCCTATATCCGGTTTTTCAACTAGAAGTACTGTCTTTACGAGGTAAGGGATGTTATTTTATTCGAAAATGATATTATTTCTTCAATATCATTATGCCGAAATATTGATTGAAATTTTTTATCAAATTTAGAACTTTTCATGTCGGGGTTGTTAGAGTTTATGCCCTAGAGGCCAATTATTTGATATAATTACTTAACATTTGATATTATTGTTGATTGAATAAATAAATAATTTTATTATGGTTTTAATTACTGCGTAATATAATTGTTAACATAATAAAATTCCTTAGAATAGTGATACAAATTATATAGTTTCAAGTATGTGACTTGAACATGAGATTATATAATTACAATTAGTATCATTGTTCTTAAATGTCCCTAGTTGAGTATCATTGTTGATAGGACAACAATGATGCATTGAGACTAGTATGTGGATTGACTGATAACCAAATCTCATTGGTCATAAATATATGAGATATTAAGTCAATGCATAGGTACATGTTAGAGAACGATGTACTGGACAGACCCACCATGAGAATTCTATATGGAGCATTATGCGAAGTGTCATTAGCAATTCTCATAGTGACAATGATGTAATGGTCCTCCGACCTGAAACCGCTATTTTACTACACGAGAATTTATGTACTTTGATATCATCAAATGTCACCTTTAATAGGGTGGACTATAAAGGTGATTATTGGGTTCATTATGAATCGTGTGAGTAATATGAGTGATCTAGATGGAATTTAACCATCCTATATTTTATAGGTGATATTGTGACGCCCCCAAAATTAGGTATACATCACCCATATTGGGTCGTCAGATACATAGTACAGAATACAAATACAACTTACTAATACAACTGTTGTGTACAATACGACAAAACATAAACTGTGAGTTTGAATACAAATATTATCTTCTAGAGAGTATTCATACTCAAAAGGAGTCCTCGTTACATTTATTAACACACCATTACATAGAATAGTGAGGACTACTAACTAATACTATTATTCGAACCATCACTCCGTTCCCCGACTTGCCCCAGCTTCGTTCTCATTTCCTGAAGAGAACAGTGAAAGAAAGGGTGAGCTCAACTAGCCCAGTAAGAAATATTATGACTAAGATAATGCAGAATAAATTATCATTAGCCTTCAACAATGTTAAACTGATAAAATATAATAGACATCAAGTTTAACTGTAGCGGAACAAGCAATTCATTAAGAGAGTCAAGTAGAAAATAAACTCTACTATCTTTTATGATTTAAAAGATTTTTCAACACTGTGATCGCTGGGACTCAGCTTAATAAAATAATCTACATCATCGAATCACCCCTGCACTACGGCCAAGGATATTCGTATATTCATTAATGGTCATGATCATGCCAACAACTGTCCATCAATGCACTACGGGCCAATGAGGACTTTTACAACATCATTTGTAACATTACGGTCATGATTACACCGAATAATCCATGGTCATAATCATACCAAGTCCATCTATGCACTACAGGCCACAGATGACTTTCAACATGATATAAACATGAGGATGATGACAATGATATAAGAATTCAATAAAACAAGTTCAAGAATTAATTTATCCAAGAATTAACAACGTCCAAATTGCCAACATGATACTACTTTGTGGAGTAAAATTCAAGAATGATCAGGAGAATATTTTCATGAATAGATACTAGATGAAGCGCAAATGTCAAGGATATTCTACAAATTTCATGGAGTATAGAAGTCAAAACTTAACCAACTGAGTATAATAAAGAATGGAATAACAAAAGAAATCACCATGCATGCGATAGACCGCACAGACAAGTTATTCCAACAGAATAATAAATAATGGAACCAGGTCCGGCGTAAACGCACAGACAGGATATTCCGACAGAATAATAATAAAAACGGAACCAGGTCCGGTGTAAAACACACAGACAGAATGTTCCAACAGAATAATAATAAAAACGGAACCAGGTCCGGTGTAAAACACACAGACAGAATGTTCCAACAGAATAATAATAAAAACGGAACCAGGTCCGGTGTAAAACACACAGACAGGATGTTCCAATAGAATAATAATAAAAACGGAACCAGGTCCGGTGTAAAACACACAGACAGGATGTTCCAACAGAATAATAGAAGAATGTCACCAAGTATAGGGTAGACCGCGTATACAGGTTATTCCAACAGAATAATAATAAATGGAATAACAACAGTTCTCTTCATGAATAAGAAAGAATAACACCCCTTACCGTTTTAAAGAAGAGCTGAAATAAGGAAGTAGTTAAGTAGCAGAATACTCTTCTCTCTCTCTCTCTATAGTTTCTCTCTCTAGAGTTCAGTGAATTCGTAAGAAATAATGAAGGAATGAGCTGCTATTTATAGAAAAATAGAATGCATAGTAACTAATCCATGAACGGTCCAGATTGATTACTTTAATCTGACGGTCCATATTTAAAGAAAAATCTTTTAAATAAAATATAATATATTCTATTTATAGAATAACTTTAATAAAGTATTTTGTTTTATATAAAAAGATGTTTCTGTTTTATTACGTTAATAATACGAATAAAACAAAACGTCATTATCGCTAAATAATTCATATTATTAACTGACAATAATGGAATTAAACTGAGTGACTTCTCACATAAGCATTAATAATCAATACCGTGTGCTACTATGCAACCACACGTATTACTGTACTTTTACTACCGAGTAGTTCAACAGTAACAATGGTAAAACTTCCGCCGTTATTTTTAATAAAATATTTTTGTCGTTTTCTCAATCCGACAATAATTTCGTTGTGGGGTCCACCAATGATTGTGTCGTTGTACGAATATTCCCTGTTAAAACGAATATTTCCCGACCAATCGAATATTATATAACAACTTGCGTACTTTGCAAAATTTATAAATATTACCCACAACTATAACATTATATCAAATTAACTCCATAATATTCAAAAATGATATTTATAGAAAATTCATCTTTATTTATAAAAGTTGGGGTCTTACAACCTCCCCTTCTTATGAAATTTCGCCCTCGAAATTAGGGTATGTACCTGGTATGTCGAAGAGGTAAGGATACCTTGATTTCATTTCAGATTCTAACTCCCAAGTCATTTCCTCAACATCGTGGTTTCTCCACAAAACTTTGACTTGAGGTATAACCTTGGAGCGTAGAATATGTTCCTTCTTATCCAAGATTTGAACAGGAACTTCTTCATACGTCAAATCCTCCGCTATTTCGTCCGGTTCTAACTCAATAATATGGTTCGGGTCTTCCACATATTTGCGTAACATGGATATGTGAAAAACGTTATGAACACGAGACATACTTGGCGGTAAAGCGAGTCTATAAGCCACAGTTCCTACTCGATCGAGGATTAAAAATGGACCGATGAATCGAGGATTGAGCTTTCCTCTCTTTCCAAATCTCGTAACTCCTTTCCATGGAGCAACACGTAAGAACACATGATCTCCTACATCAAATTCCACGTCCTTTCGATGAAGATCAGCATAACTCTTTTGTCGATCTTGTGAGGTTTTTATACGTTGTCGGATCGTTTGAATCTTTTCTGTAGTCATACGTACCAACTCCGGTTCCAACAACGTTGCTTCACCCACCTCATCCCAGCATACTGAAGAACGACATTTTCTTCCATACAATGCTTCGAATGGAGTACTTGCTTGATAACTGTTGTTGTAGGAAAACTCCACCAATGGTAAGAACTTGTCCCAACTTCCCTTGAAGTCAAAGACACAGAGTCTTAATAAATCTTCTAGAGTTTGAATAGTCCTCTCTGATTGTCCGTCCGTCTGAGGATGATATGCCGAACTAAATCGTAAATCCGTGCCCATAGCTTTTTGTAAACTAACCCAAAATCGTGAAGTGAATCTTGGGTCTCGATCAGAAACTATGGATACTGGCATACCATGCAGTCTTACAATCTCGTTTATGTACATACGAGCAAGACGTTCAAGTGTATAAGTTTCTTGTATCGGTAAGAAATGAGCAGACTTGGTCAATCTATCAACAATGACCCAAATCGCATCAATACCTTGAGAAACCCTAGGAAGACCGGTAACGAAATCCATGGTAATGTGCTCCCACTTCCATTCTGGAATTTCAAGTGGTTGCAATGGACCTTTTGGTACTTGATGCTCTGCTTTGACTTGTTGACAAGTTAGACACCTTGAGATAAACAGCGCTATCTCTCTCTTCATATTGCTCCACTAAAATGTATGACGAAGATCATGATACATTTTGGTACTTCCAGGATGGATTGCAAACGGTGTGTTGTGCGCCTCCATCATGATTTCATACTTTAAATCAGGAACACAAAGTCTGGAGTTGACTCGAAGTATTCCTTCTTCATCAATTCTTGCTTCCGGCATAGCACCTTCTTGCACTTTCTTCCTCATACGCATCAGCTCCAGGTCTGTAGCTTGAGCAGCTTTAACCTTATCGATTAAAGTTGGTTCTACTCGTATATTCGACATCATCACATGGGTCCCTGGAGTCTTTAACTCTATCTCCATCCTTTCCAAGTCACACAAAATGGGCCTTTGCGTTGTTAATATTGCACTTGTACCCGCATATGATCTTCTACTTAATGCGTCAGCTACCACGTTCGCTTTTCCAGGATGGTATTGAATGGTATGATCATAATCTTTCAACAGTTCAAGCCAACGTCGTTGTTGCATGTTGAGTTCCTTTTGAGTGAAGAAATATTTGAGGCTTTTATGATCCGTAAAGATCTCCACTTTCTCTCCATACAAGTAATGCCTCCAAATTTTAAGTGCAAAGACAATAGCTGCCAACTCTAGATCATGAGTAGGATAATTCCTCTCATATTCCTTGAGTTGTCTTGATGTATAGGCTATGACTTTTCCATGTTGCATGAGAACGCATCCCAACCCTTTGCTCGAAGCATCACTGTAGATGACAAATCCCTCCGAGCCAGATGGTATTGCTAGAACAGGTGCTGAAATGAGTCTCCTCTTGAGTTCTTGAAAACTCTGCTCACATTCTTCGCTCCAACCGAACTTTGTATCTTTCCGAGTCAGCTGAGTTAATGGAGTAGCGATTCGAGAAAATCCTTCCACGAATCTCCGATAATAACCAGCTAGACCAAGAAAGCTACGTACTTCGGTTACTGATTTAGGTTGCTCCCAGCTTTGAATTGCTTCAATCTTTGTCGGGTCAACAGATATTCTACGACTTGATACTACGTGCCCAAGGAATGCTACCTCTTCCAGCCAGAACTCGCATTTCTTCAACTTGGCATAAAGTTTGTATTCACGAAGCTTTTGGAGTACCAACCTCAAGTGTTGCTCATGATCTTCACGGCTTTTGGAATAAACAAGGATGTCATCGATAAAGACGACCACAAAGTGATCCAAATATTCCTTGAATACCCTGTTCATCATATCCATGAAGGCAGCAGGAGCATTAGTCAATCCAAAAGACATAACTAAGAATTCATAATGCCCATACCGAGTTCTGAAGGCAGTCTTTGGAATATCCTCAGTTCTAACCTTCAGCTGATGATATCCAGAACGAAGATCGATCTTTGAAAAGAATTGTGCTCCTTGCAACTGGTCAAACAGGTCATCAATACGTGGCAATGGGTACCTATTTTTGATGGTGACATGATTCAACTCCCGATAATCAATACAAAGTCGCATACTCCCATCTTTCTTCTTCACGAACAGAACAGGAGCACCCCAAGGAGAAGTACTAGGATGAATAAAACCAATGTCTAACAATTCCTGCAGTTGGGTCTTTAACTCCTGAAGTTCAATAGGAGCCATTCGATATGGGGCTTTGGAAATGGGTTTTGTACCGGGTTCAAGGTCGATACAAAATTCAATTTCACGCTCTGGGGGTAGGCCAGGAAGTTCTTCGGGAAATACGTCAGGAAATTTATTAACGACAGAAATATCATTCAAGGCTGACGTATTTTTGTTTAGATCTGTGACATGAGCTAAGAAAGCTTGACATCCGTTTTTCAATAAACGAATAGCTTTATGGCTTGAGATGACAGCGATTGATTTTAATGGTTTGGTTGCTTGAATTCGCATAATAGGTCGATTAGGAATATGAAAGCTAACAACCTTACGAAAACAATCAATTTTTGCATGATGAGTAGTTAACCAATCAATCCCTAGAATCACGTCAAATGCAAGATATTTAATGAAATCAGATCGACAGGTAATGTGTGGGTACCAACTTGAACCAAACAAGACTTATAAACCGTAGATGTAATGAAGGTTTCTCCCAATGGAGTTTCAACTGCTAAGTCAAAGTCTAATTTCTCCGGAATCAAATTTAATCGATGAGCGCAGGTAGGAGAAATAAAAGAATGGGTAGAACCGGTATCAAATAAAGTATAGACTTCGTTAGAGTTTATGATAAGCTTACCCGTGATGACCTCATTCGGGTTCCTTGCTCTCTAGGAGTTCACAACAAACGCTCTCCCTTGCACAACCGATTTTGACTTTTCTGGGACGGCCTTTGGTGCCTCCATCCTAGCTGAATTTGTCTTCGGTAAACGACAAAATCGGGCTAAATGACCTTCTCTTCCACAATTATAACATGCTTTGGACGGCATCGCGCAGTTTGGACTGATGTGCCCCTCCCCTCCGCATTTGAAACATATGATAGGTGGTCGTTCTCCTTCCTTAACGACAGGTGCTGGTGCTGACGTCTTTCCATCATTGTTGAATCTCCTCTTCTTGAAATGCCCATTCTTATTATTTTGGCCCTGATTACCACCGAAGTGGTTACCATTTCTGGCGTGTTGATTCCCTCCACGCTTGTTGTCACCGCTTCGATGACTGCTCTCACTGGTATTATCATTTTGTCGGCTGCTCTCTTTTGGTTGCGTTGTCTCGTTATCGCGCTCCACCAACTGAGCCCTATTTACAACATCTGAATACAAACACAGTTTATGAGAAACAAGATGTTGACGTATCTCCGGCTTCAAACCTCTTAAAAACATCCGCGTCATTCTTTCTTCATTATCCACCAGGTGGTACGCAAACCGGGATAACTCCGCAAATTTTGCCTCGTACTGCGACACGGTCATATTATTCTGCTCCAATTTGATGAACTCCACCTCCTTCATGTGACGAATACTCTCGGGAAAGTATTTGTCGTTAAACAGCTCTTAGAACTTCTTCCAGGTCATCCTCAGTGCGGCAGGTTGAGTACGCTTTATCGATTCCCACCAGTAATCTGCCTCTCCTCGCAACATAAAGGCGGCAAAGGGAACCTTTTGCTCCTCGGAGCAACCCAAGACATCAAATATCTTGGTGATCTGCTTTATCCATGTTTCAGCTACAAGTGGTTTGGGTTCTCCCTTAAACTCCGGTGGTCCCAGCTCCTTAAACTGTTTAGCGGTGACCGCTTGAGAGTTTCCAGTATTTCCACCTACGTTGTGGACAGGAGCCGCTTTCACCTGTTGTTGCATGAATTGCATAAAACCTCTGAATATTCCATCATTCATCATCTGGTCAGTGTTGTTGTTTGCATGAGGATTGTCACCTTCCTGATGAACATTATCCTGATTATTGATATGTGGTGAATCAATAATCGCCTGTGCTCCATTGCTATTCTCAACATTCTCAGATGCCATTTTCAGATACTGCCACAAAATAAAAGTTAATTGATATGTCATATATTATCCTTATATTATGACCGACCAATTAAATACCATGCAAATAAACTTAGGTAGGTCATACTAGCGAAGGAATTCCCCGTCTCCCCCCTCCTAGTTCTATTCTCACATCTTAGCCAGGGATCATATCCCTAAGCTCTGATACCAACTGTGACGCCCCCAAAATTAGGTATACATCACCCATCTTGGGTCGTCAGATACATAGTACAGAATACAAATACAACTTACTAATACAACTGTTGTGTACAATACGACAAAACATAAACTGTGAGTTTGAATACAAATATTATCTTCTAGAGAGTATTCATACTCAAAAGGAGTCCTCGTTACATTTATTAACACACCATTACATAGAATAGTGAGGACTACTAACTAATACTATTATTCGAACCATCACTCCGTTCCCCGACTTGCCCCAGCTACGTTCTCATTTCCTGAAGAGAACAGTGAAAGAAAGGGTGAGCTCAACTAGCCCAGTAAGAAATATTATGACTAAGATAATGCAGAATAAATTATCATTAGCCTTCAACAATGTTAAACTGATAAAATATAATAGACATCAAGTTTAACTGTAGCGGAACAAGCAATCCATTAAGAGAGTCAAGTAGAAAATAAACTCTACTATCTTTTATGATTTAAAAGATTTTTCAACACTGTGATCGCTGGGACTCAGCTTAATAAAATAATCCACATCATCGAATCACCCCTGCACTACGGCCAAGGATATTCGTATATTCATTAATGGTCATGATCATGCCAACAACTGTCCATCAATGCACTACGGGCCAATGAGGACTTTTACCACATCATTTGTAACATTACGGTCATGATTACACCGAATAATCCATGGTCATAATCATACCAAGTCCATCTATGCACTACAGGCCACAGATGACTTTCAACATGATATAAACATGAGGATGATGACAATGATATAAGAATTCAATAAAACAAGTTCAAGAATTAATTTATCCAAGAATTAACAACGTCCAAATTGTCAACATGATACTACTTTGTGGAGTAAAATTCAAGAATGATCAGGAGAATATTTTCATGAATAGATACTAGATGAAGCGCAAATATCAAGGATATTCCACAAATTTCATGGAGTATAGAAGTCAAAACTTAACCAACTGAGTATAATAAAGAATGGAATAACAAAAGAAATCACCATGCATGCGATAGACCGCACAGACAAGTTATTCCAACAGAATAATAAATAATGGAACCAGGTCCGGCGTAAACGCACAGACAGGATATTCCGACAGAATAATAATAAAAACGGAACCAGGTCCGGTGTAAAACACACAGACAGAATGTTCCAACAGAATAATAATAAAAACGGAACCAGGTCCGGTGTAAAACACACAGACAGAATGTTCCAACAGAATAATAATAAAAACGGAACCAGGTCCGGTGTAAAACACACAGACAGGATGTTCCAACAGAATAATAATAAAAACGGAACCAGGTCCGGTGTAAAACACACAGACAGGATGTTCCAACAGAATAATAGAAGAATGTCACCAAGTATAGGGTAGACCGCGTATACAGGTTATTCCAACAGAATAATAAGAAATGGAATAACAACAGTTCTCTTCATGAATAAGAAAGAATAACACCCCTTACCGTTTTAAAGAAGAGCTGAAATAAGGAAGTAGTTAAGTAGCAGAATACTCTTCTCTCTCTCTCTCTATAGTTTCTCTCTATAGTTTCTCTCTCTAGAGTTCAGTGAATTCGTAAGAAATAATGAAGGAATGAGCTGCTATTTATAGAAAAATAGAATGCATAGTAACTAATCCATGAACGGTCCAGATTGATTACTTTAATCTGACGGTCCATATTTAAAGAAAAATCTTTTAAATAAAATATAATATATTCTATTTATAGAATAACTTTAATAAAGTATTTTGTTTTATATAAAAAGATGTTTCTGTTTTATTACGTTAATAATACGAATAAAACAAAACGTCATTATCGCTAAATAATTCATATTATTAACTGACAATAATGGAATTAAACTGAGTGACTTCTCACATAAGCATTAATAATCAATACCGTGTGCTACTATGCAACCACACGTATTACTGTACTTTTACTACCGAGTAGTTCAACAGTAACAATGGTAAAACTTCCGCCGTTATTTTTAATAAAATATTTTTGTCGTTTTCTCAATCCGACAATAATTCCGTTGTGGGGTCCACCAATGATTGTGTCGTTGTACGAATATTCCCTGTTAAAACGAATATTTCCCGACCAATCGAATATTATATAACAACTTGCGTACTTTGCAAAATTTATAAATATTACCCACAACTATAACATTATATCAAATTAACTCCATAATATTCAAAAATGATATTTATAGAAAATTCATCTTTATTTATAAAAGTTGGGGTCTTACAGATATCTATAGGCCTCTTGATTGAGTAGGACTATGAAATGCATGGCCATGCTCAAATAGTGATTTGTTTCATATAGTCTACTCATTGATCAAGAAAACTCAGATTAAATTATGAAGAGTATGACACATTCCATAACTCGAGTTTAATCTAGGATATTAAGGTTAAAAGGATTAAATTACATTGAAACATTGATCACGAAAAGGTTGCATCGAATCATCGATCTTATTATTACTTGGGTAGCAGTGATGCATTACTAGATGCCGCTCACTGTTTATAATTTTATAATATGATTTTAAAATTATTGCCAACGTAATAATAACCTATAGGGTCACACACAAAGAACGTAATTAAAAAGAAATTAATTTAAATTGTAAATATTTAAAGATGTCAATATGATTGATAGAATTTTAAATTACGAATTTAAATTAATAGGATAATTTATATATAGGTATATTAATTAAGTAAGACTTAATTAAGATATATATAAATTCGGATTTTAATAATATTAGGTTTTGATTAATCCTCCTAACTGCTATATATATGATATATATCAGTTACTTTAGGTTTTACGTCAAAACACAAAACCCTAGCCGCTCTTAGAGAGAGACTAGAGAAAACAGTTCCGAAAATCCTCATCCTTGGTGGCTAGTATCGTGATTCCTTCTTCTGCAGATCGTAAGACGATTCGCGGAGCGTTCGTGTGGATACCGTAGAGACGCATTCGGTTTGTATTGCGTTGGAGATTCGAGGCGCAGTCGATTTCAGATTCTCGTTTTCATATTCGGTATAATCTCTAAACCTCTTAATTAATTGATTTTTCGCATGGATCCTGTTTTAGGGTTTCGGAAATTGCTTTAAAATTTTAATTTTCGCTGTGCGTTTCTGTGCCGAAACCCAACAGGGGTTACTATTCATGAGTTACTATTTACGAGTTACTATTCACGAGTTACTATTCACCGAAAAATGAAATTTTCTTCTTTTCGTCCAAAATATCTATTCTGGATACTAGCTTTGATTGTATCCGTGTTTTGATCATTCTTAAATTTTACTTCACTATGATTATTTATAAGGTATTTTTGGACATGGATAAATCGAAATACGAATCCTTAATATTTATTATTTTGTTTCACTGGATTCATTTCCTTTAAAATATTTTTCATCATCCTCAGTCCTAAATGATGATATAACTGAATATCTTTGGCCTGTAGTGCAAAGATGAATAATTTCTGATGAATATCTTTGGCCCGTAGTGCAAAGATGAACAGGTGTTGAGATGAACATTACCAACTGATGAATGTCTTTGGCTTGTAGTGCAAAGATGATTATTGATTGATGTTACAGGGATAAAATATTGATGATGGACTTTTAAATTCATAGATAATAGTAGATTTCATTCTCTACGTAAATCTTCTATGAATTATTATTTTTCGCTGCGAATATTGATTTAAAACTTGTTGTCTATTGTATTATATTATATTTTTCCCTGTTGAAGACTAAGGATAATTTATTGTATATTATCTTAGTCATAATATTCTTTACTGGGCTAGTTGAGCTCACCCTTTTCCTTGTTGTTCCATTTTCTTCTCAGGAGGCGAAAATGTAGCGAGTACTAGTCGGGGTGTGGAATGATGGTTCAAGACAGTTATTTTAGTAGTCCTCACTATTTTGTAAAACAGTGTATCAATAAGTATAATGAGGACTTAAAAAAGTATGAATACTGTCTAGATGACAATATTTATATTTAAACTCACAGTATATGTGTTGTCGTATTTTGTACGACAATTGTAATCATAAAGTTGTAGTTATTTTCTGTACCATATATTTGGCGACTCAGAATGGGTTGGATGGATTGGACCTATTTTGGGGGCGTCACATCTTAGGTTTTCTCTTTCTGATGTGAAAAAAGTTATCGATGCACGGGTGAAACCTTTGGTAGGAAAGGTGATGGAGGTGAAAAAAGAAATTGAGAATTTGTGTGTTGAATTAAAAGATGAACTGTAAGTGTTTCATATTCAGATTTGTAGGGACATAAAGAAGATGTTTAGAAAGCATTTATATGGTCAGTCTAGTTATAGCAAACATAGAAATGTTAATGTTATTGAAGATGATGATGATTATGATGATGATGCTGATGCTACTGCTGCTGCTGCTGCTGATGATGATGATGTTGAGTTGGGTGAGAATGTTGATGGTGGTAATGTTAATGTTGTAGTTGATGATGTTATGACCGTGGAGGATGATGTTGTAGTTAAAGTTCCCTACAATGCAAAACAGTTTAAAGGAAGTGTTGATCCTCCTGTTGGTGGTGTTGTTGGGAATCAGTTTGAAGAGGAGGATGCAAAGGTTTACATTTATTTTTGTTTTTCATTTTTTTTCATGGTTAATAATTTAATGTTTTTTTTACAGATTGAGAACAAGAATGTCAGTTTAAATTCTGATGAGAAAGAAATTGTTGTTTATACTCCTAGAGGGGTTCACATTCATGTTGAGGATGGAAAGGTTAAGCATTTTTTTAAATGTTATTTTTTTAATGTGTTACATTTATTAATTGTATTTTTTTTAACAGGCTGAAAAGATCAATGACATTCCAAGTTTTGATTTTTTAAGTCAATTTAGTGGAAAATACATTGTTGTTTTTACCCCCGTTGAGGTTTGTAATTTTTTTAATCAGTTGTTACCTTCATGTGTTGTATTAGTTACTTTGACATAGTGTTTATGTTTATATTGATTATGTTTTGTATTTTTAATTTGATATTGTCCTTGTTTTTTGTGTCATGTCTTGTAAAACATTAAAGGGTAGTAAAATTGAAGAATCAGACAAGTCAATACTTGATAAGATGGTGTTAACAACTCAGGATTTACTACATTGTGTTGAAGTTGAGAAATCTGCATCAAAGCCACTTGGTAGGTTTGTCCGTGTGTCTGCGAAGAGTGCTGTGTTGAAGAGTTTTTATACGTCAAAGTTCGGTTCAGCTGATTCAACTTCTTCTTATGTGGATGTTAGTCAATTACGATCAGGACTGTAAGCATTTCCAGATGTTTGTATGGGTATGCCTTCGAAAGTTGAAGATGTTCTGTTTGAGCAGTGGTTTAAGATTGGATTAAATAACAGGAAAAGGTGTGTATATTGGAGTTTAATATATTTACAGTATGTTTTTTAATAGGATATAAAATCATTTCTTTTATCTTTCCAATATGTTATTGTTTTGAAGGATTGAAAAATTTACGAGTAACCAGGACAAAATCGAGCCTTCATTCAGATTTGGGTCTGTGTCAATATCCTCAAAAATGTGGTTTTACAAGCTAAAGACCCCTGGGCAGTGGCTTGATGATGATGTGAGTTTTTTTATTACTTTTGTAATTATGTTTGTTAGTTCCGGTTACCTTATCTAATCATATTGGTTACTATATGTGTATGTATTGGTTACTATTCTGTTACAATATTATTTTTCTTTTTTAATTTGTTTATCTCTGATTGCTATTCTGTTTTTATTTTTGGTTCAACACATCAATATCTGTTTGTATTACATTCGTAAACTGGCTAGACACTCGAACAAAATTCAAATAAGGGTTACGACAACAGATTATTGGTTCCATATCAAGTTAGCCAATTTATATGGGGAATATTGTAATAAAAATTGTGATCAGAATCTGTTGTTGGGCTCTGGTGATATAGCTGAGTATATACATGGCTTTCTTATGGAAGTCAACACTCTGTGGGTTACCGTTGATTTTGTCATGTTTCCCGTTCATATGTCAGCTCCTGGTCATTGGTTTTTGCTGGTTTTTCATGTTCATCGCAGAGTATTAGTAGTTCATAATATAATGCACACAAATATTATGGATGTGTTTAAGTCGTATATTTTTATTCTTCCCATAATTTTGTCTAGATGCGGTTTTTGGAAGAATAGATTTGATATTGATTTCAATAGTGTTCCATACCGCACCAAAGGAGAACATGATATTATTGAGCTCGAATTTGCCGAGGGTCTTCCTGAACAAATTGAAGGGTAAGTTTACATTGTTTATATTTTTTCAGTTTTCCATATATCATGAAGTTTGTTTTGATTTGTTTTATATCTTTATTATTTTTTCAGCGATTGCGGAATGTTTACAATTTCTTTTGTGCAACATTTTGTTCATCAGACGATTTCTGAAATGACAAAACCATTTCTAATCCTTCAATACCGTAATAAACTATGTGTCAACTTGTTCACTCATGCGAGAAACAAACAAGTAGGTGGATATGAATCTGATTCAGAATATCCAGGAAGATTCGTTAGTGAAGGCTAGTTTGGTTATGCATCATGTTATTTTTATTTTATTTTGTTTATTTGATACCATTTGATATGGTTATTGGTTGTGGAATGTTTTGTAATTATTCTGATGATTGAATGATGTATTTATTTCATACTATTGGAAGTATGAGTATGTTTTGTTGGCTCACATTGTTTTTTTTTGTATTGTACTTTATTTTCGCAAATATTATTGTTAATATTTTTATTTATGGTAGAGTGGGTTGCTAAATTTGCATACTCAGGTAACCATTTGAATTGTTTTTGGTATCCAATTAGTATTAACAATATATTCTACAAAACATTTTAAAATTAATAATGTTGGTTCCTGTTATAATCATCAGTATTTGTTGGTGTGCAAATAGTTGTACTTATGTACAAATTTAAAAATCATTTAGATAGATTTTTTTATGATACAATTGGTTGCCAGATTTGCATATATAGTTAACATTTTTTTGTTATTAGTAACCAATCAGCCATAACAGGAAATTATATCACAGTTTACAATTTATATCATGTATTTTTTTATGGTTTAGTTGGTTCCCAAACAACATATATTGTTTATAATAAACAATATTTGTGGGTTACCAAATACTAAACAGTATTTAGTTGGTTCCCAAACAATATATATTAGCAAATACTAAACAGTATTTGTTTATAATAAACAGTATATGTTTGTGGGTTACCAAATACTAAACAGTATTTGTTTATAATAAACAGTATTTAGTTGGTTCCCAAACAATATATATTGTTTATAATAAACATTATGTTGGGTTACGAAATAGTTATATTAATTTAAAATTAGTCAAATAATGTTTATAATAGCATATGTTTTTTACATGGTACAGTAGGTAGTAAAAATTTCATTTAAAGGTAACTATTTTAGTTTTAGTTAGTAACCAAAATATACATAAATATGTCTGTTATATATTATGTTATTTGAAGTTATAATTACTTCTTGTTAAAAGGTAATTAATGAAAATAATCATATTTCAATATTGTGCAATATAAATTTTGTTTTATTTAATCAATAAAATGATTACAATATGTATGGATATTGAGCAACCTCAGTAACCATCAAGGAGTCTGTTACAATTTTTTTGATGTTGAAGTATATTAGAACGTTCTTGGCCTTAAAATTGGTGGATTATTGCATGTTTTCTTGTTGTGTCCTTTTTCTTGGCATCGACTGCATTTATTCTGAACTGTATTTTCAGATACATGCTTGTACCTTCCAATCTTTGGTCTTCCAGATAGTCTTCTTGTATTTGGTGGTTTGACACATATGTTTTTAATCTCGTCTGGAACATCCCAATTCTCTTTGTCATCTAACGGCATGATGGAAGTCGAATATGTGTCTACCAAAGTTTTTTTTGAATAGTATTTTGAGCAAAAATCATAACAGCTCATATTCCGTTTGCTAATTACAGCAGCAGCGTGTGAGCAAGGCATCTCATGGTATTGAAATTTTTGGCATGTGCATGTCTTTTGTTCCATGTCCACGATAAATTGTTTGGTGACATCGTAAACAGTGAAAATCACTAGATTCGATGTCTCAACCTACAACACAATTTAATAGTGTAGTTAGTATGTATAATAACTTTTTTTTTAATAGATGGAATAATTAAAGTCATATGTACTGTTGGTAACTTTTACAGTTTATACTGGCAACCAAAAATGCATAATGTGGTTTCCTATAAATGTAAATGCAATTTTCGAAGGTATGCAGTTAACAATTTAGGAGTTTTATGACTGACCTTAAGTCTCATTGACTCGATGATATTATATTATAATCTTCTCTCAGCTGTTGTGGAAAGGTTTGTGAAAGTTGATATTGCTGATTGTTTGTTTGTGAAATACCATCTTTGAACCATACACCGTAGGCATTCAATCATCGACGCAACTGGAAGATCTCTGATTCCCTTGATTGCATTGTTAATAGATTCAGCTGTGTTTGAAGTCATTGTTGAGTACCTGCTTACAGTTCCACGGAGCCTCGTGCACTTTTTTAGCTTAACTTCTTCCTCCAGATATGTCCTTATTTGAGTATCAATTGCATCAAGTTCAGCCATATGTATGTTGAATTCTTCAATAGTGTAAGCCCTACAAGCTGCGTTGCATGTTTTTTTTTTATTTCTTCTCCTTTCTTTTTGAATCTGTTTTTTATATTTTTCAAAATATGGTATGTGCATGAACCGTGCATGACATCAGGGAACACACAGTAAAGTCCCTTGATAATGGCTTCATGTCTGTCTGAAACGATGCATTGTCCTTCTCTAACACCACAAGCATATCTCAATTTGATGAAAAATCATCTCCATGATAATTTATTTTCACTGTCAACAACTGCAAAAGCAATCGGTATAATGTTCCTGTTTACATCTTGCGTGCTTGCTATGAGCAGTGTACCCCCGTAGGTTGATTGTATGAATGTGCCATCAACTACAATGATTGGGAAACAATGTTGCCACGCTTCAATGGATGCTCCTATTGCGAAGAAGAGATATTTGAAGCTACCATTTTTTTCCAACTCCAAGGATGTGATGAATCCTGAAATGAATTTTAAAGTAAGGTTAATGTAGTTATATGTAATAAATATTGTCCAAATTTGTAGTTAGGATTACTATGTGTATTACTTTTGCTATCTAATTACTTATAATTTAATGTCTTCCATAATGTTCAGATTATATCAAAAATGCTATTTAATAGTTTCATTTCATGTAGATATTTGTCTACTGCAAAAATCAATTTTTAGTTTTATTTCATTAAAACAGTTAGTAGCCAATCATGTATTTGTAAGTAACCAAATTACTTAATTTGAGTAACCAAAATATTTGAAAATTTTAATAAATAGTTTCAAATTGTTACCTGGATTTGTTTTTTGCAACATGTGCAACCATGAAGGGATCAGAGTGTAGTTGTGTGGATTTCCTCTTGCTTTTTCCATTACTTTTTCCTTTTATCTCCATGCTTTTTGGTAGGAGATGGACACATTATACTCCGTCATCATGCCTTCCACAATGTCGGTTGGTGTGTAAATTTTCTTGAAGTTCGTTAATTTATGCTTTATGCACTCACTAACCATCTGACTATTTGCTTGTTTGTGATCTCCAAGCAGTATGTTGGACGAACAAGTGTGTACATCATTAAATTCTCTTACCTTGAACATAGTTATTTTTCGAAACTTTGATGCTCTTAGTTTCCATTTGCAATTTCCATTGTCTATGCATACCAGAACAAAATCTCTACCACTTGATCTTGCAACCTTTTGTTGTCTGTTTTGCCTTATGGAATGTAGCCTTATTGCCTGTGTAAGAATTTTATTGTCTTTGTAAGTTTGATGTATTTTGACTTCAAACTTATTCGGATCTAAAATGACCTCATCACATTGTTCTCCAGTGTTTGCTATGTTCTGGTTTCTGGCTTTTTCTTTGTCAATAACTTCAATTGCCAGTTGCTCAACATATTGTGATTCAATTTGGTCTTCTTGTGTTGCCAACGATACAAATTTAGAATTCCATTGTGTCAATCTCATTGGCATTTCTATTTGCACTATATATTCTTCTTCATTTATCACGTTATGTAAGATTGTAGTCCCTCCAATGCTATATTCAAAATCTATAATTAGTGGAAACTTGCCATGTTCATCTAAATTTCTACTGACTTCCATATAGAATCTTAAGGTTGCTTCATTTGTCATCTTGATCGGAGGAATGTTGCTTTTAATCTGAAATTTGATTGACAATTCTGTTGTAGTCTATACTTAATGCAGTACATATCAAGTTGCGCATTTCTGTGAATGAACAATTTGAAGGGACTAGTAGGCCGGTAACTTCAAAATTTTGATATTGGCTACTGTCAATCCACATTTCGTTGAAGTAAATTACAATTGGAAGCATATCCATGGTTCGAAATCTGAAACAGTAACATTCAAACAATAATGTAATTAATGGCCAAATCTTTGTAAGACTGTTCCCAAAACTTTGTATGCGTAACAAAATATGAATGTGTAACAAATACGCTTTGGTAACTGAAATAATTTATATTCTTTAATTGGTGACCAAATTAACATTATACAGTGACCAAAATAGGTATTTTTAGTATACATACTTTTGAATCATTCAGTTTTTTCCAATTTATAATCAAATATACAAATCCAAAATTAATATGTTTTGAATGTGAAATACTAAAATATCAAATCTTAAATTAAGGTAACCAAACCTTTTTATATGCATGTTGCCAAAACTAATATTTAAATTATGTCAAAATTTTGAATGTGTATGAAATACTATTACGTAACTGAAATCAGGTCTATTCATTACTTGGATACCATAGCAACATTTTACAGTAACAAAAGTAAACGTAATTAGTATCAATTATTATGCATCAAACTGCTTTCAGTTTGTTTATAAGCACATCACAATTTATGATGTCCTGAAGATGAAATCCTAAATATTAAACACTAAAAACAAGGAATCAAAATCTTTATATGATTGTTGCAAAATTTTTATATAAATGCTTCCAAAATATGAATTTGTAACAAATAATATTTGTTTACTGGAATTAAAAATGTTATTTAATTGGTTACGAAATTAACATTATACAGTAACCAAAATATACGTTATTAGTATCTTTGCTCATGTAAAGTACTATTTTCATTCCTTTTATAAATAAAACACAAATTATGATGTCGTGAAGGTGATTTGCCAAATACTTAACACTTAAAACAAGGTAACCAAATCTTTATATGAATGTCCCCAAAACTTTGTATGCGTAACAAAATTGTATTGAACAACAAATAATAATCTAATATTTATTTCATACAATCGTTTATATTACTGATTTGATATACATTAATATAAATCTGTGAATTATTATATTATATTTTGTTTTATTTTTTGTTATTGTTATACAAAATTACACTTTTAATTGAATTCAAAGGTAACAAAAAATGGTTTAAATATATATATTAGCTGATTCGTACCTTTGTATTCACTTTCTAGATTCAGTTTGCAATCTCTGTTTAAATCTTTTGTTTCTGTTTCGGAAACCTTTGATCGGTTTGTGCATGTCGATTTTCCGATACTCTGTTTTTGCTTCTCTGTGCTTTCGAATTAGGCTTCTTTTGTATGAATGTTTCTGCTTCTTCTCGATTGATCCGCTGTTAAAGATGGTTATTATCTATAAAAGCTTTCGGATTGTTCTTCTATGGAGCATTCGTTTCTTGTCTCGATTTTTGAATGTTTTGTTTAGTTGGTAACTGCCGCATAAAGTGGAGTAGTTTTCTCCTTGAGTCAAGGTGTTTCTATTTTTGTTGGTTTGGGTTCTGTGACGTGGATTGTACTTCTATTGATATTATTATATATTATTGCACTATTACTATAATTATTTAATTGGTGTACTATTCTTGTAATATCTTTCTATTTGTTGTATACTTATGTAAAGGACCCAAAGATTTTTGTACTTGTATTTAAAATTAGTTTATGAAAAAAAAAATTGCCCCCTCCAAGTTTAACGTTTCCGTTAATCTGCTCACTTGAGTTTATTAATTTACATATCTGCCATGTCCTTATACCTATATATATATATATATATATATATATATATATATATATATATATATATAAAATTAAGCTGGGACAACTGCTTATGCTACTCCTCAAACAGATCCGCCCCTGATTCCACTTGTTGCTGAGAACTTCAATTACATATGATACACAGAGGGTATAACTTTAAATTTATTCAGCCATATCCTGTGACGCCCCCAAAATTAGGTATACATCACCCATCTTGGGTCGTCAGATACATAGTACAAAATACAAATACAACTTACTAATACAACTGTCGTGTACAATACGACAAAACATAAACTGTGAGTTTGAATACAAATATTATCTTCTAGAGAGTATTCATACTCAAAAGGAGTCCTCATTACATTTATTAACACACCATTACATAGAATAGTGAGGACTACTAACTAATACTATCATTCGGACCATCACTCCGTACCCCGACTTGTCCCAGCTACGTTCTCATTTCCTGAAGAGAACAGTGAAAGAAAGGGTGAGCTCAACTAGCCCAGTAAGAAATATTATGACTAAGATAATGCAGAATAAATTATCATTAGCCTTCAACAATATTAAACTGATAAAATATAATAGACATTAAGTTTAACTGCAGCGGAACAAGCAATCCATTAAAAGAGTCAAGTAGAAGATAAACTCTACTATCTTTTATAATTTAAAAGATTTTCCAACACTGTGATCGCTGAGACTCAGCTTAATAAAATAATCCACATCATCGAATCACCCCTGCACTACGACCAAGGATATTCGTATATTCATTAATGGTCATGATCATGCCAACAACTGTCCATCAATGCACTATGGGCCAATGACGACTTTTACCACATCATTCGTAACATTATGGTCATGATTACACCGAATAATCCCTGGTCATAATCATACCAAGTCCATCTATGCACTACAGGCCACAGATGACTTTCAACAGAATATAAACATGAGGATGATGACAATGATATAAGAATTCAATAAAACAAGTTCAAGAATTAATTTATCCAAGAATTAACAACGTCCAAATTGTCAACATGATACTACTTTGTGGAGTAAAATTCAAGAATGATCAGGAGAATATTTTCATGAATAGATACTAGATGAAGCGCAAATGTCAAGGATATTCCACAAATTTCATGGAGTATAGAAGTCAAAACTTAACCAACTGAGTATAATAAAGAATGGAATAACAAAAGAAATCACCATGCATGCGATAGACCGCACAGACAGGTTATTCCAACAGAATAATAAATAATGGAACCAGGTCCGGCGTAAACGCACAGACAGGATATTCCGACAGAATAATAAATAATGGAACCAGGTCCGGCGTAAACACACAGACAGGATATTCCGACAGAATAATAACAAGACGGAACCAGGTCCGGTGTAAAACACACAGACAGGATGTTCCAACAGAATAATAATAAAAACGGAACCAGGTCCGGTGTAAAACACACAGACAGGATGTTCCAACAGAATAATAATAAAAACGGAACCAGGTCCGGTGTAAAACACACAGACAGGATGTTCCAACAGAATAATAGAAGAATGTCACCAAGTATAGGGTATATTCGCGTATACAGGTTATTCCAACAGAATAATAAGAAATGGAATAACAACAGTTCTCTTCATGAATAAGAAGAAATAACACCCCTTACCGTTTTAAAGACGAGCTGAAATAAGGAAGTAGTTAAGTAGCAGAATACTCTTCTTCTCTCTCTCTATAGTTTCTCTCTCTAGAGTTCAGTGAATTCGTAAGAAATAATGAAGGAATGAGCTGCTATTTATAGAAAAATAGAATGCATAGTAACTAATCCATGAACGGTCCAGATTGATTACTTTAATCTGACGGTCCATATTTAAAGAAAAATCTTTTAAATAAAATATAATATATTCTATTTATAGAATAACTTTAATAAAGTATTCTGTTTTATATAAAAAGATGTTTCTGTTTTATTACGTTAATAATACGAATAAAACAAAACGTCATTATCGCTAAATAATTCATATTATTAACTGACAATAATTGAATCAAACTGAGTGACTTCTCACATAAGCATTAATAATCAATACCGTGTGCTACTATGCAACCACACGTATTACTGTACTTTTACTACCGAGTAGTTCAACAGTAACAATGGTAAAATTTCCGCCGTTATTTTTAATAAAATATTTTTGTCGTTTCTTTCAATCCGACAATAATTCCGTTGTGGGGTCCACCAATGATTGTGTCGTTGTACGAATATTCCCTGTTAAAACGAATATTCCCCGACCAATCGAATATTATATAACAACTTGCGTACTTTGCAAAATTTATAAATATTACCCACAACTATAACATTATATCAAATTAACTCCATAATATTCAAAAATGATATTTATAGAAAATTCATCTTTATTTATAAAAGTTGGGGTCTTACAACCTCCCCTTCTTATGAAATTTCGCCCTCGAAATTAGGGTACGTACCTGGTATGTCGAAGAGGTAAGGATACCTTGATTTCATTTCAGATTCTAACTCCCAAGTCATTTCCTCAACATCGTGGTTTCTCCACAAAACTTTGACTTGAGGTATAACCTTGGAGCGTAGAATATGTTCCTTCTTATCCAAGATTTGAACAGGAACTTCTTCATACGTCAAATCTTCCGCTATTTCGTCCGGTTCTAACTCAATAATGTGGTTCGGGTCTTCCACATATTTGCGTAACATGGATATGTGAAAAACGTTATGAACACGAGACATACTTGGCGGTAAAGCGAGTCTATAAGCCACAGTTCCTACTCGATCGAGGATTAAAAATGGACCGATGAATCGAGGATTGAGCTTTCCTCTCTTTCCAAATCTCGTAACTCCTTTCCATGGAGCAACACGTAAGAACACATGATCTCCTACATCAAATTCCACGTCCTTTCGATGAAGATCAGCATAACTCTTTTGTCGATCTTGTGAGGTTTTTATACGTTGTCGGATCGTTTGAATCTTTTCTGTAGTCATACGTACCAACTCCGGTCCCAACAACGTTGCTTCACCCACCTCATCCCAGCATACTGGAGAACGACATTTTCTTCCATACAATGCTTCGAATGGAGCCATGCCAATACTTGCTTGATAACTGTTGTTGTAGGAAAACTCCACCAATGGTAAGAACTTGTCCCAACTTCCCTTGAAGTCAAAGACACAGAGTCTTAATAGATCTTCAAGAGTTTGAATAGTCCTCTCTGATTGTCCGTCCGTCTGAGGATGATATGCTGAACTAAATCGTAAATCCGTGCCCATAGCTTTTTGTAAACTAACCCAAAATCGTGAAGTGAATCTTGGGTCTCGGTCAGAAACTATGGATACTGGCATACCATGCAGTCTTACAATCTCGTTTATGTACATACGAGCAAGACGTTCAAGTGTATAAGTTTCTCGTATCGGTAAGAAATGAGCAGACTTGGTCAATCTATCAACAATGACCCAAATCGCATCAATACCTTGAGAAACCCTAGGAAGACCGGTAACGAAATCCATGGTAATGTGCTCCCACTTCCATTCTGGAATTTCAAGTGGTTGCAATGGACCTTTTGGTACTTGATGCTCCGCTTTGACTCGTTGACAAGTTAGACACCTTGAGATAAACAGCGCTATCTCTCTCTTCATATTGCTCCACCAAAATGTATGACGAAGATCATGATACATTTTGGTACTTCCAGGATGGATTGCAAACGGTGTGTTGTGCGCCTCCATCATGATTTCATACTTTAAATCAGGGTTGTTAGGAACACAAAGTCTGGAGTTGACTCGAAGTATTCCTTCTTCATCGATTCTTGCTTCCGGCATAGTACCTTCTTGCACTTTCTTTCTTATACGCATAAGCTCCAGGTCTGTAGCTTGAGCAGCTTTAACTTTATCGATTAAAGTCGGTTCTACTCGTATATTCGCCATCATCACATGGGTCCCTGGAGTCTTTAACTCTATCTCCATCCTTTGCAAATCACACAAAATGGGCCTTTGTGTTGACAATATCGCACTTGTACCCGCATATGATCTTATACTCAATGCGTCAGCTACCACGTTCGCTTTTCCAGGATGGTATTGAATGGTATGATCATAATCTTTCAACAGTTCAAGCCAACGCCGTTGTCGCATGTTGAGTTCCTTTTGAGTGAAGAAATATTTGAGGCTTTTATGATCCGTAAAGATCTCCACCTTCTCCCCATACAAGTAATGCCTCCAAATTTTAAGTGCAAAGACAACAGCTGCCAACTCTAGATCATGAGTAGGATAATTCCTCTCATATTCCTTGAGTTGTCTTGATGCATAGGCTATGACTTTTCCATGTTGCATGAGAACGCATCCCAACCCTTTGCTCGAAGCATCACTGTAGATGACAAATCCCTCCGAGCCAGATGGTATTGTTAGAACAGGTGCTGAAATGAGTCTCCTCTTGAGTTCTTGAAAACTCTGCTCACATTCTTCGCTCCAACCGAACTTTGTATCTTTTCGAGTCAGCTGAGTTAATGGAGTAGCGATTCGAGAAAATCCTTCCACGAATCTCCGATAATAACCAGCTAGACCGAGAAAGCTACGTACTTCGGTTACTGATTTAGGTTGCTCCCAGCTTTGAATAGCTTCAATCTTTGTCGGGTCAACCGATATTCCACGACTTGATACTACGTGCCCAAGGAATGCTACCTCTTCCAGCCAGAACTCACATTTCTTCAACTTGGCATAAAGTTTGTATTCACGAAGCTTTTGGAGTACCAGCCTCAAGTGTTGCTCATGATCTTCACGGCTTTTGGAATAAACAAGGATGTCATCGATAAAGACGACCACAAAGTGATCCAAATATTCCTTAAATACCCTGTTCATCATATCCATGAAGGCAGCAGGAGCATTAGTCAATCCAAAAGACATAACTAAGAATTCATAATGCCCATACCGAGTTCTGAAGGCAGTCTTTGGAATATCCTCAGTTCTAACCTTCAGCTGATGATATCCAGAACGAAGATCGATCTTTGAAAAGAATTGTGCTCCTTGCAACTGGTCAAACAGGTCATCAATACGTGGCAATGGGTACCTATTTTTGATGGTGACATGATTCAACTCCCGATAATCAATACAAAGTCGCATACTCCCATCTTTCTTCTTCACGAACAGAACAGGAGCACCCCAAGGAGAAGTACTAGGACGAATAAAACCAATGTCTAACAATTCCTGCAGTTGGGTCTTTAACAACTGAAGTTCAATAGGAGCCATTCGATATGGGGCTTTGGAAATGGGTTTTGTACCGGGTTCAAGGTCGATACAAAATTCAATTTCACGCTCTGGGGGTAGGCCAGGAAGTTCTTCGGGAAATACGTCAGGAAATTTATTAACAACAGAAATATCATTCAAAGCTGACGTATTTTTGTTTAGATCTGTGACATGAGCTAAGAAAGCTTGACATCCGTTTTTCAATAAACGAATAGCTTTATGGCTTGAGATGACAGCGATTGATTTTAATGGTTTGGTTGCTTGAATTCGCATAATAGGTCGATTAGGAATATGAAAGCTAACAACCTTACGAAAACAATCAATTTTTGCATGATGAGTAGTTAACCAATCAATCCCTAGAATCACGTCAAATGCAAGTATTTTTAATGAAATAAGATCGACAGGTAATGTGTGGGTACCAACTTGAACCAAACAAGACTTATAAACCGTGGATGTAATGAAGGTTTCTCCCAATGGAGTTTCAACTGCTAAGTCAAAGTCTAATTTCTCCGGAATCAAATTTAATCGATGAGCGCAAGTAGGAGAAATAAAAGAATGGGTAGAACCGGTATCAAATAAAGTATAGACTTCGTTAGAGTTTATGATAAGCTTACCCGTGATGACCTCATTCGGGTTCCTTGCTCTCTGGGAGTTCACAACAAACGCTCTCCCTTGCACAACCGGTTTTGACTTTTCTGGGACGGCCTTTGGTGCCTCCATCCTAGCTGAATTTGTCTTCGGTAAACGACAAAATCGGGCTAAATGACCTTCTCTTCCACAATTATAACATGCTTTGGACGGCATCGCGCAGTTTGGACTGATGTGCCCCTCCCCTCCGCATTTGAAACATATGATAGGTGATCGTTCTCCTTCCTTAACGACAGGTGCTGGTGCTGACGTCTTTCCATCATTGTTGAATCTCCTCTTCTTGAAATGCCCATTTTTATTGTTTTGGCCCTGATTACCACCGAAGTGGTTACCATTTCTGGCCTGTTGATTCCCTCCACGCTTGTTGTCACCGCTTCGATGACTGCTCTCACTGGTATTATCATTTTGCCGGCCGCTCTCTTTTGGTTGCGTTGTCTCGTTATCGCGCTCCACCAACTGAGCCCTATTTACAACATCTGAATACAAACACAGTTTATGAGAAACAAGATGTTGACGTATCTCCGGCTTCAAACCTCTTAAAAACATCCGCGTCATTCTTTCTTCATTATCCACCAGGTGGGACGCAAACCGGGATAACTCCGCAAATTTTGCCTCGTACTGCGACACGGTCATATTATTCTGCTCCAATTTGATGAACTCCACCTCCTTCATGTGACGAATACTCTCGGGAAAGTATTTGTCGTTAAACAGCTCTTGGAACTTCTCCCAAGACATCTTCAGTGCGGCAGGTTGAGTACGCTTTATCGATTCCCACCAGTAATCTGCCTCTCCTCGCAACATAAAGGCGGCAAATGGAACCTTTTGCTCCTCGGAGCAACCCAAGACATCAAATATCTTGGTGATCTGCTTTATCCATGTTTCAGCTACAAGTGGTTTGGGTTCTCCCTTAAACTCCGGTGGTCCCAGCTCCTTAAACTGTTTAGCGGTGACCGTCAGAGAGTTTCCAGTATTTCCACCTACGTTGTGGACAGGAGCCGCTTTCACCTGTTGTTGCATGAATTGCATAAAGCCTCTGATCATTTGATCATTCATCATTTGGTCAGTGTTGTTGTTTGCATGAGGATTGTCACCTTCCTGATGCACATTATCCTGATTATTGATATGAGGTGAATCAACAGTCGCCTGTGCTCCATTGCTATTCTCAACATTCTCAGATGCCATTTTCAGATACTGCCACAAAATAAAAATTAATTGATATGTCATATTTTATCCTTATATTATGACCGACCAATTAAATACCATGCAAATAAACTTAGGTAGGTCATACTAGCGAAAGAATTCCCCGTCTCTCCCCTCCTAGTTCTATTCTCACATCTTAGCCAGGGATCATATCCCTAAGCTCTGATACCAACTGTGACGCCCCCAAAATTAGGTATACATCACCCATCTTGGGTCGTCAGATACATAGTACAAAATACAAATACAACTTACTAATACAACTGTCGTGTACAATACGACAAAACATAAACTGTGAGTTTGAATACAAATATTATCTTCTAGAGAGTATTCATACTCAAAAGGAGTCCTCATTACATTTATTAACACACCATTACATAGAATAGTGAGGACTACTAACTAATACTATCATTCGGACCATCACTCCGTTCCCCGACTTGCCCCAGCTACGTTCTCATTTCCTGAAGAGAACAGTGAAAGAAAGGGTGAGCTCAACTAGCCCAGTAAGAAATAGTATGACTAAGATAATGCAGAATAAATTATCATTAGCCTTCAACAATGTTAAACTGATAAAATATAATAGACATCAAGTTTAACTGCAGCGGAACAAGCAATCCATTAAAAGAGTCAAGTAGAAGATAAACTCTACTATCTTTTATGATTTAAAAGATTTTCCAACACTGTGATCGCTGAGACTCAGCTTAATAAAATAATCCACATCATCGAATCACCCCTGCACTACGGCCAAGGATATTCGTATATTCATTAATGGTCATGATCATGCCAACAACTGTCCATCAATGCACTACGGGCCAATGACGACTTTTACCACATCATTCGTAACATTACGGTCATGATTACACCGAATAATCCCTGGTCATAATCATACCAAGTCCATCTATGCACTACAGGCCACAGATGACTTTCAACAGAATATAAACATGAGGATGATGACAATGATATAAGAATTCAATAAAACAAGTTCAAGAATTAATTTATCCAAGAATTAACAACGTCCAAATTGTCAACATGATACTACTTTGTGGAGTAAAATTCAAGAATGATCAGGAGAATATTTTCATGAATAGATACTAGATGAAGCGCAAATGTCAAGGATATTCCACAAATTTCATGGAGTATAGAAGTCAAAACTTAACCAACTGAGTATAATAAAGAATGGAATAACAAAAGAAATCACCATGCATGCGATAGACCGCACAGACAGGTTATTCCAACAGAATAATAAATAATGGAACCAGGTCCGGCGTAAACGCACAGACAGGATATTCCGACAGAATAATAAATAATGGAACCAGGTCCGGCGTAAACGCACAGACAGGATATTCCGACAGAATAATAACAAGACGGAACCAGGTCCGGTGTAAAACACACAGACAGGATGTTCCAACAGAATAATAATAAAAACGGAACCAGGTCCGGTGTAAAACACACAGACAGGATGTTCCAACAGAATAATAATAAAAACGGAACCAGGTCCGGTGTAAAACACACAGACAGGATGTTCCAACAGAATAATAGAAGAATGTCACCAAGTATAGGGTATATCCGCGTATACAGGTTATTCCAACAGAATAATAAGAAATGGAATAACAACAGTTCTCTTCATGAATAAGAAAAAATAACACCCCTTACCGTTTTAAAGACGAGCTGAAATAAGGAAGTAGTTAAGTAGCAGAATACTCTTCTTCTCTCTCTCTCTATAGTTTCTCTCTCTAGAGTTCAGTGAATTCGTAAGAAATAATGAAGGAATGAGCTGCTATTTATAGAAAAATAGAATGCATAGTAACTAATCCATGAACGGTCCAGATTGATTACTTTAATCTGACGGTCCATATTTAAAGAAAAATCTTTTAAATAAAATATAATATATTCTATTTATAGAATAACTTTAATAAAGTATTCTGTTTTATATAAAAAGATGTTTCTGTTTTATTACGTTAATAATACGAATAAAACAAAACGTCATTATCGCTAAATAATTTATATTATTAACTGACAATAATTGAATCAAACTGAGTGACTTCTCACATAAGCATTAATAATCAATACCGTGTGCTACTATGCAACCACACGTATTACTGTACTTTTACTACCGAGTAGTTCAACAGTAACAATGGTAAAATTTTCGCCGTTATTTTTAATAAAATATTTTTGTCGTTTCTTTCAATCCGACAATAATTCCGTTGTGGGGTCCACAAATGATTGTGTCGTTGTACGAATATTCCCTGTTAAAACGAATATTCCCCGACCAATCGAATATTATATAACAACTTGCGTACTTTGCAAAATTTATAAATATTACCCACAACTATAACATTATATCAAATTAACTCCATAATATTCAAAAATGATATTTATAGAAAATTCATCTTTATTTATAAAATTTGGGGTCTTACATATCCTACCAAGAATTATGTTGTATAATGAAATCACAAAAAAAATAATAGTCATAGTAGTGGATTAATTTGGTATTGATGCGCGAGTATTCACCATAATTTCTTGAATTATGAGAAAGAGAATCTGATGTGCCAATCAACAACCTCCAAATAAAGGTTTCAGTCAACCCACAAATTTTGGCCACCATGCAACCATCTCGATCTCGTCGAAAAACTTGCAAAAGTCCGGGAGGACTCTTCGTTGCTTTAGTCAAAACACTGATAGAGAGAGAGAGAATTATTATGGGGTTTCAAATTGCATGTGTATTTTGAATGTGTTGGAACATCCCTTATTTATAGCATGAAAGTCATCTCTTTCAAGAGTTATGCATTAAAATTCTAATTGGTTTTAGAAACATTTCAGGTTGTCAATCCTTAGTTGGTTAAATTTCATAAAGATTTTATCTTTTATTAAATTTAATATACTTTTAAGATATTTTACCAACAAAATTATCATATTGTCCTCATTAGTGGATTATTTTTATCCATATCAAGTACTATATATTTGTGCCAAAATAAGATAATTTTAAATATTTTTTAACTCAAAATTGATGTGATTTTTTTTGTTTTAATTAATGATGGATATTAAAATTATCTAAAAAAGATAATTTATTGTATTTATTATATTTTATTGAATTATTTAAATTTTAAATGGTTTTTTTAAAAATTAATAACAATGTTATAATTTGAAAGGGAGGTAATTAGCTATACAAATATGTTTTGACTTTGAGGGCCAGTCAGAGCACGTGACTTGGTCGCGTGACTAGTGGAAACCCAAATAAGATGACCCATAAAGGCCTAAACAACCCGTCCAAAACGTAAGGAAGGCGGGAAACTGAGCGTCTCTCTCGGAGGGAAAGTTCTAATAATCTCCTGACGTTCGCGGCGTACATGATCTGGTAGGTCCCACGCCCCACCCATCTCCGGCGACCCCTATGATGGCCGAAATTGAAACGCTAGTCATTCTTGACGAGATTCAAACCCTAGTTTCTGATAAGCTTCAAGTGGTATCCTCTCACCCTATCTCATTGCATCTAATCTTGTTTGGATTTATTGTTTATATCTTTCCAAATTTGAGATTGTTACTGATTTTGTTTGGTAACTTCGTTATATTTGCCTATACCTTTTTGTTTCTTCAGTTATCTTGTTGATATCTGTGGGACTGATTATTGGTGAATAAAAATGAGGGATTCAAAATTATTAATATCTACTGGACCGTCGAAATTATTGTCTTTTTCATGAATTAATTTATGCACTGTACTAAGAAAGATTGATTTTTTGGGATTAACATGACAAAAGTTTCAATAGGGAAGAATCAAGATCCAGGGTAGACTGCTTGAGAATTATGAAAGAGAAATAAGTTATAGGGTATACTAATTATGTTAATAATTGATTCTGAATTTTTAAAAAATAAGATTAAAGGAGATTTGTAGTAGCACTGTACTAATTCCCATATGAATATAGTTATAACATAGGAGACCTACGTGTTATGATGCGGCCCTATTATATGCAGAAATCATAGTGGAAGATGGCATTTTCAACTTTGAATCAGTTGTTGATCTTGGTTCACATGCAGTAATATGCCGCAAATGCACTTTGATTGTTGTATCATTACATTAAGAGGACATTTTCAAAATTTAAAGCAATAATTGAGGATTTGAGTTCAATTTATCTATCGTTCAACCAGGAAAAGTTAAACTGAAACCTTTTAAATGACATCCTATATTTACAATTTTATGTGATAGCTCGACACTACTGTTGACGTGGGTGTTGCACTCTGTCACTTTCCTACTTTATTTCCGTAAAAAATGATAAGGAATGGTCTTCCCATTGTACTAAATTTGAAGGCGTATTGAGGTTAACTGATTATACATCGAATTATGACCCTTAATAACATGTGGGTTCATACTTCATCGTTAGCAGTTAACCAAGTAGTGCCATCAACAATATAATTTCCAGGCTTGTGTCTTTGAGTTTCCTATTATGCATGCTCCAAATAAGAAGTCATGGCAATAACAAGCGTGGCTCTTGAAGCTCATGAACGAATTATTTGGTAGTTATAATGAGTATTTTTGTTAGTAACCATGAGTTTCTGACTTTCAAGTTCAAGTTAATTGTAATATTTGTACGATATAGATGACTGTTGCCAAGTTAGAGTAAAATGAATTGTAACTTTGTTTTAGTAAGAGTTTTATGCTACTATTTTCGTCTCTTCTAGTGAGACCATATTAATGTAGTCTTGGAATTTTATTTATTTATTTATTCATGACTTAAGTGTATTTTAGTGGCAAATTCATATATGTAGGCCATCTAAATACTAACAATTTGACTATCACTGTTGATCTTATTATGTGCTCTGGCCACCAAAGTCCATGAACTAGCATATGCACATGGGCTTGTTGATTGGTATTTTTCTTCTCTTTTTAGGGCCTTTTCATGCTTTCTATTGTCTGCAAGACCTTTTGACGTTGAACGTAGTTAGATTTTCATTTTCTGGTTGAGGCAGAGACTGACGTTCTCTTCATTTTTATTATTTGCTTGGACTATATATTTATAATATCTTGATGGTACAAAATAGTTTCTTCATTTATTTGGTAATGCCTTCTTTCTTTCCTTTTCTGCTAAAGTCTTTTTAAACAACAATATCCTTCTTATCTTTAATTACTGTTTAAAATATTTGTGGGACTCCAAATTGTGTGTGCTTGTTAAGAAACTTTAAGGCAATTTACTCTGATTTGAATGTAGTAATGTACAGAACCTATAGTTTTTGTTGGAGCTGTAGTGCTTGCTATACTAACTTTAAAATGTGATGGTTTTGTCTCTTAGGTTTCCTATAAGTGGTTAAGTCGTAATTTTTTAGTGTCATCAAATGCTGCAAAGAGGTAAGATCTCTTAAAAGTATAATCTTGTTCATTATATCTCAGTAATATTTTCTCACTAAACTTAGTGGCTCATTCCTTTTTGTAGGCTGCTTCAAGATTTTGTTGAAAAAAACGAAAGCAAATTGGAAGTTGTTTATACTTTGTCTGGCTGGTTAAAGAATAATTCTTCAGTTTACCATATAAGGCTAGTTTCAAGGCCTAAACTTGAAGGTTAGATTTTCTATTGTTGTATCATATTTTATGTGGATTTTTTTTACTTGAAACGGACATGCTTATAAGAAAAATCTGCCGTTCTTACTTTGTATATTTGCCTAATGTTAATAACCAAATAATGGGCAATTTTATTTTAGCTTTTTTATTTTTATTTTATTTTTGCCTACATGTTATATGGTATTTCATTCCATTCCATTGCATTCAAATTGTATTGTATTTGTCAAATACACATTTCATTTATACTTCTAGACATCAAACAAGATATTTATGAGCCAGAAGCCTTGAGATTGAAATAAAATAGGAACCATTTAGCAATATCTTGCGGGACATCTCCTCATCTAATAAATATCGACTTGGTATATCAATTTTCTAAAATCCATAGCGTAACAATTTTTGACTGCATTTTGTTGTGTACATCAATATCTACTCATATTTCATAATGTTTTGAGGGATATCGTCAAGTCTATAGAAAATTGGTTCAGTCCCACCTTTTCTCACTCCTATTGATCATGTGATTCTTAGTTAGTTTTTCCATTTGTTCCTTTTCTCCCTGATCTTTCTGTCCCAGTCTCACATTTTCTTCGTTTGTACCTTCATTGATTCTTTTATAATCTCTTTAGTCTTTGCCAACATTAGGAAATGAGAATGATAATTAGTTTTTGATTTTCTTACCTGACTCATGTGCAGAAGCCAAACAAGAATTTGATGACAATTACTCAGTTCAGGTCTATAGTGTGCAAGCCTGCATTCCAAAGGATCCAGCTTCCCTTTGGAATGCTGAATTTGTACAAGCAGAAGAGCTCTTTAAGCAGCCCTCAACAGTTGATAATTGTTTGCGAGATAACAGGTACTTAACTCCCTGAGTTTTATTTTAGGTGTATTGATTAGTGCCCTTGTTGATAAATCTAAGTTAGTACTGCCTATATATTCTCATTGGAGAGAATGCTGATTTCTGTTGATTTATTTTTAACAAGTTCTACTTGTATATGATACCTCGTATTATTGTAGTAAACCTTATATGTTGGAACTTCTTACTTTTGGACCGTACCTAATCGCTTTGCCTGGTTGGCTGTTATTGAAGAGAATAAATCACTTATCGAATATGTGTAATACCATGCGTAATAAATCACTTTGACTAGTTGGCTGTTATTAAAGGTTCACTTAGTTCCTATGTAAAACATTACTGGTATCTACTAGGTAATATGTAGGATGGAAACATACCAAATATCACATATATAAATGTGTCTGTGTAGGTTATGAAACTAATGGGCTAGAGATTTAAATTTATTTTGTTTTAGGAGGTGGAAAATAATAATCTTATAGGAGACACTAAACAATAATATACCTGAAATGAGTAAAGTTATGATGAGATATCCTTTTGTTTTGCTCTATCTGTTGATCTTGAGTGCTTTAGTTTTTTGAAGCTTCCGAGAACATGCACCAGGGGAATATTTGGGACTGTATTTTCGTGCAAAGATAACATATGTTAGTATTTGGAGAAATTTTGCAGGCCATAGAATCAAATTTGGTCAAGCAAGAAGAGGGAGAAATGAGGCCTTGAGGGGTTTGGATATGTAAATTTTTTAAAGTTTGGTCTTCTACTCAAATAATGCTCCATAATTTAGGCAATAAATTTTTTTTTTTTTTTTTTAAATATTTGGCATGCATAGATAGAGGGGTCAAAAGAAATAGGATACCTGTTGACTGTTGTTGGCATTCCTTTAATCAGGAGATGTAAATAAACTTCCTTTACTCTATTTTTTCTTGTGTAAATATAATGCTCTTTTACTTATCAAAGACGCACAAATATTAAACTGTGCAATTCTAAGATTTCTGTGCTTGAATTAATATTCATGCACACCATAATTACAGCAACTAATGCATATAAGGGGTATGTAACCAAGTATATGATTACACAAATAGCGATTTAGTAAATCTTGGCTTCTGTTTATGATGCCTATTAAAATATTTAATCAGGCTATGCGGGGTTTCAAATTCCTATGTCAAGCGCAATTCTGGAACACCGGTAAGCAGTGTTGCTCTGCTAGCCAAAGGTTCAAAAGTCTCTGGGCCATCCAGGAATGATTCTGCACATCAAAGTGCATCTGTTCCACTGCCTCAGCAGAAAAAACATCAGCAATTAAGCACTGGTTTTGATTCGCAGTCTTGCAATGAGGTAAGAGATGTAAAAAATGGAAGTCATGGTATAGGAGCACATGAACAGGGCAGCAAGCTGACTGCAGAAAAGGTAAAAGCTCCTCAATTTCCTGCTGATAAAAAGAAGGGCGGGCAGAATGATAAAATGAATTCTGCAACTGGAGGGTCATTAGCTAGTATGTGGGGTCGTGCATCTGCAAAATCAAAGCCCAGTGGTGCCCCATCAGAAACTAATAATACCATCCCTAATGCTGCTGGTTAGTTTCTGATAGTTATCTTATTTAGAGAGAAAGTGAATTCATTTATTTGGATCAAAGTTCAAACTGCTATATGTAGTTTAGCAGCTATTTTGTTTTATGTTGAATATTTTGTCTATGATCTTTCTAGTTTGTGCAGAAGCTCAAGTATGTACTCGTGAGGTAGTAGAGGGCGGGAGCAGTGATGATGATGATCATGACTTCAACTTCAAGAGAGCAGCATCCATTGGTGAAGCCAATAGAAAGAGGAGGGTTGTCTTTGATTTCTCAGATGAAGAAGATGAGTACAAAGATGTTGTCAGTCTAGCATCACCAGATCCTCCAAAAAGTAAATCTTCTTTAGATTCAAAACAATGCTCTAAAGCTTCTGTTGTAGAGAAACTCAATTTGAACTTTAATGAACTTAAAGAAGCTAAACCAAAGGAGAAAGAAGAAAAATATATTAGAACGGAGTCCAACCAACTGTTGAGGGAAGAATCTTTGGATGTCAGCAAAGGCAAGAACAATGGGATTTCATCCTCAGACAAGATCCACAGCTCTAATTCTGAGACAGATGCATGTACCAAGGATAAACTGACTGGTGCTGCTCTGAAATCATCCTCCATTGTCAGTAAAGGTAAGAACAGTGGAATTTCCTCTTCAAACAAGATCCAAAGCTGCATTCCTGAAGAAGGTGCTGATGCGAAGGATAAAGTAACTGACGCTGCTCCAAATTCTCCTAAAAGGAGAAAAGTGTTGAAGGCACGGATTGATGAGCGTGGGAGAGAAGGTATGTCATGGTTGTATCTTTTGCAAAGTCTTTTTTTTTCCTGAATAGGTTTATGGGAGCGCATTGCCAGTCGCAGTTTTTTTTCAAAAAGTTTGTGATTGTTAATCACATTTTTAGGACATAACCTTTGTTTGGGGGTGGGGGTAGCATAGTACCAACCATGGTTTCACAGAAACAGTAACAGGTGGCTGCAGTGCCTATATTTTTCATTAAATCCTTGACATCAAACTTCAAAAGTATGCATTTATTATTATTATTATTATTATTATTATTATTATTATTATTATTATTTTGGGCTTATCACTGTTTGGTGTTATTTATTTTTTTTCAAAGAAGTTTGATTTGTAGTTGCATCTTTCATTCTCCTTTTTTTTTTGTGGGTACAGACACAATTTTTTTGTTTTGTTTTGGGTGCAAACTACTTAGGTTTGGATAATAGAAAAGAACCTGCAAGTTTGATTAGAAATCTCATGGTCACGGAGAAGGCTACTTTACCTTTTTTGACCTAGTTTGTCTATAACTGTTATTTATGTTGTGAAAACTGAAAAGTTAGTGGCAAGTTTAATGCTGTATTGATGCATAGACTTGTTTTAATCGAGAACACAGGCCAACTTGTCTTTCTCATGAGAATTGTTCAGGAGATTTAACTGTAGAAGATGTTTCATACTTCGGTTTATGTACTTTGTTCTCCATTTTCGAGGTTCCAGGGGAAAAAAGTTCAAAAAATTCTGTTCCCATGATATTTCCGCTCTCGAGAGTAGTCGTTTTAAAATACCTAATTTTGAAAATTGAACAAAACAGGCCCTTGATTGCTTATGTAGTTGCATGTAATTTGGCTAGTGGGGTAGCGATGCCAAAGCTTATATCCATACACGAATTTATTTTTACTTCCTTATCCAATGTCTTGGTCAACTTGGCACTTGTTTTTAGGTGAAAAAATTGTCAAACTTGTTGGCAAACTTATAAAATAGTTTACTACTTTAATTTATAAAAGGACTTCTAGGGTCTATGAAATGACATTAATCAACTAAGCAATCACTCTTATCTTTTATTTTTCTAAAGGGCAGGACAGTCTTTTGGGCTTAATATTCTGTTAGTTGTAGAGAATGACACATTTTGAAATTTCTTAAAAAGGAAAGCATGACATTTAAAGGTGTTTATTATGTTGAACGGAGGTAAGGAGGTTTTCCAGCAGCTTAGTATAATTTTTTATTTGTAAGCCTTAGAAATTTGAAATTGGAATTTCCTATAGTTTCTTTCAAGGTGTTTCTTAGTGGAAGATTAATACATTTGTGGTATTCTCCAGTAACTGAAGTTGTATGGGAGGGTGACGAGGCAGAGACAAAGGCTAATAGTAATACAATGAAGGACATCAATAATACAGTAATCACTGATAACAGGTAATTACATTAGCACCTTCGTTGGTCGTTGATTCTATAATTTTTCCTGCTAGAACTGCTATTTCACACCTAAATTGTATATTATCCCATAAATGATGATTCAGAAAATTGGCTACTGCCTACAGTAGATCTGTAAATGAACTTCACATACGAGGACAGAAAATTGATCTACTATATCTGATTGCATTGTTTTTATCGCCTTCACATTGCTTGAAGTTAGATTCTTGGCTGATATTGCCGTTTAGATTATCCCCGTCAAGGAGAGAGATGTTTTATGGTTTCTATCATCCAGGAACTAAGTACTATTCATCTCCTTTCACTGAAAATGGTTGCATAACTCAATTTTAAGTTACATCATATCACAGATTTACAGTAATACCAATCTTTAACCTACATCTTTTTGGGATTAGACCTAGCTACAAATTAGGCTGCACTTGTACTATCTCGATGGAATATCTTTGTTGGGGTGGTAGGACGTGTCAAATAGCAATAATTCAATGTGCTACAAATTGTAATTGATTAATTCAATGATTTTAGAAGCAAAGATCTGAAAATTTGGTAATGGGTTGGTGGAGTTGAGATCTGAGTGATCTCAAATTCCATTTGTTGAAGCATTGTATCATTGTCACACATGTGCGTGAGTGCGTGAGTAATAATTTTCTATATTTGTCTTCTACCAGCAATGAAAGACATTTATTTGGGTATTGTAAGGGCGTTATCTCAAAGTTGTCTTTTGAATTCAGGCCACCTGCAGCTAAGAAGTCGCCTACAGTTGGAGCTGTTGCTCCATCAAACCCACCGGGTAAAGCAGGAAACAAGAAAGGGGGGAACAAAGATCCTAAACAGGGTAATATTCTATCATTCTTCAAGAAGGTTTAAAGAATCTATTTGAGAATTATAGTTTTGGTTGTTTGGTTATGTAGCTTTTATATGTATGTTGGTGTAGTGTACGCACTTGTCAAAACTCTTAGCAATGTTATTCGCAAAATTTGTTGAATTTGATGACTTTGCTCTCTTTTTTTTTCCCCTTGCGCGGCACTACAATAATCAATATGAATATCCAACCTTTTCTGTTAATATAACAAACAATTCACATTACTGCTTGCTTTGTCCGGAGTGCATTTATTAGCAGAATTACATTTTAATAGGTGGGTGTTGCTCTTAACTGTGAAAACACCACTGCTAGCGTGTGGAACATGGTCAGTCTTAATGTTTTTTTGCTAGGATTTGTAATATTGATGCATCTAAGCCTGCGACATGAATACAACTTTCTTCAGATCCTTGTAGAAAAGTATATGAACCGGAGGTGATTAGTTTTCCTCGGGAATGTTTGAAGGAACCATACAACATGCAGTCTAAGCTTACAGCAGGTGGTTAGCTATTATCTTCATGTCCACCTTCTAAAACTCTACTTGCTGGAGTGCGCAATTTGCAATTACAAAAGACCGCCCATTCCTTCCATAATTAAACTGAAGTTAATTGTTATAAGCTAAGAATAGTTAATTGATAGTTCCCAGATTACAAGCCAATGAGCCCTGTGTATAATTCCTGAAAAAACTTTTTTAACTTTTTAGAAGGGGGAGAAGCAGATACTTAACCTTCATTACAAAAGCAGCTTCCTCTGGGAGTCTTGAAAGTTAGAAGTAGAAATAAATCAAAAGGCTTGAAGAAATCATCTTGGGAAACTGTATGCATGGTTTATGGATAATCTTAAGAGCAGCATGTATAATCTAAATTGAATATTGTGCAAATAGCTGAGTCCTTATTGTTCTTGTTTATCTTGTATCAAGTTTGTTGGGTCGCACAGAACATACTTTGGTAGTTCATATTTTGCACCTGCAGCAAGTATTTTAAAGACGTTTTAGGTGGAACTTAAAATAGAAGAAACAGAATGATGAAGAAATTACCCCTAGTCTTCTCCTATCAAAAGGATTTTAGGAAGAAAAATAGACTATGAAAATCCCCCTTCAAAATGAACAGAGAGACCCTGTATTTCAGTGATTCTTTCCGGTAGACAGTCGTAAGGGTTTTGCTCAGCAGAACATGAGATCTACAGGTTTTGGTGAAAATTAAATGTAGATAACTAGGGGAAGAATTTTTAGTACCTCTTTCATCATAGCATAGAGTCAGATCAGCACTATGAACTATGACCCCGGCACTTTCCACTATTGTTTGAGCAAGCTTTAGATCAGCTTCAGCAGCAGCACGAAGTGCGTCCCAAATTTCTGTAACAAAAGAGAATAACATACTACTTGTATTCAGTTTTGTATGAGTTATACATATCCAGGTTTCTTTTAACTGGTATAGAGTTTTAAGCCTTCTCATAATACTAACCTTATTCTTGATTATCTGTTCTGCTGTCGATTCCATTTTTCACATTAAATTATATAAACTTTTTTGTTTGAAATTTGAAAAATATATACATTCATTCACCTCTCCTGCCACCATAGTGAGGAGCAGTGTCCCAGAATTCCTCACGCATCTGCATGAGCTGACTCTTGGTTATCGCCCGCGGAAGCTTCCATGCTTTAGGCTTTCGAATCTTCTTAACGTTTCTGGACCCTGCTACCATCCATATAATAATCAATAATTCTAGGCTGACCGGCTAGTGGCAACCGGTCATTTGCCTTCTAAAAAATGAATAGTATTTTTTCTAACCGAAATTTTTAAAGAATGCAATGATTTGAGTGTAATTTGAATACATATATAAAACAGGATTGCAACTGGCCGGTCGCCGGAGGACTATAATAATATATTCACAACTCCAAACCATTACATTACTATGAACATACTCTGTACTCAAATATATTCTGTACTTCAATATGTATGTTTATATTTGATAGAGAAAAATTACCCTCTTTACTGTGTGATGATCCAGTACAACCCATCTCTGTTGCCCAGCAGTAAATTTCTTTCTTTTTTTTTTTTATTTCACAATCAAATGAATTGAAGAACTGAAAAAATCATACCCAATATTTTGTTACGCGAGTATTTGCCGTGTTTAGCTGGAAAATTTTATGGGGAAATTTCAGTGAAATTACATCAAGAACAGGAGGGCCTGCAGCAAAATGAAATATTCTGAGGACTAAATAATTATTTTGTGCTTTGCTTTGAAAGAATAAAAATAATAAATTAGATGTAGTGGTAGTTGGCTGTCCAGTTTCTTTCTTGTGATAAGTTAAGAACAACTACTTTACTAGTATTATTATATACCTTTTGCAGCAGATAATAAATTTTAAATAAAGGATAACTCATATCTTTTGCCACCTAAAATGCAATCTTTTATATTTTCTTTTTCTTAAAATAAAATAAAATTATTTGCAGACACAACGAAGAGTTTCGTATCATCAAAAAAACAGAGAGAATATAACAGAAAAATATTGTAAATATAAACTCGGACGTTAACCACTGCCTTAAAATAACTGAACAGGTAACACATGCGGAACAAGTAACACACTTTAAATAAAAATTTAGCACATATAATAGAACTGTTAAAAATGATACACCTCTTCTGACCTAATTTATTATATTATTATTGATTTTTAAAAATTAATTTAAGACTTCTTTAAATTTAAAAATGAGACTTCTTTAATTATTATGAAATAATAAATTTTACAATGTACAATATTTTTCATATAATTTAAAATTTTATAATTATATTAATTAAAATTAAATAAATTAATACAAAACGTCTCGAGTTTAATTTTAAAAAATAAAAATAATTTTATATTTTTGAATTAACTGACAAGAGGCAATGGTAAAATTACATCGTTCTTTGGTATACGGCTGAAAAAGTAACACCTGCAGTCTGCAGAGCAAGTATACTACGAGATTCATGTGACAGACAACATGATAAAAAGGTATTCTTGCCAAACAAAAAAATCACATATAAAGTTGACTTATATTTAATCAAAACTTTCTTTTTCTGCGTGGGATAAAAAAGTTTGGTTAGTATGAAATTAATTTTGATTAATTGATCAATATAGTATTTATATATAAACGGGAGTTGATATTTCTCTGCATATCAGAACTATATTGGTCAATTAACCAACTTACCATAAAATTAAGCTAACTGAATCTGAGATAGAGGGTAAATATAATTATAAAAATGAATAAAGTTTGTTTTACATATATATATATATATATATATATATATATATATATATATATATATAATGTTGATAACAACAAAATCTTTTACTTTATAATTTAATTATACCCCTTTTCCCAAAAATAATGTTTTATTGCGTATAATAAATAATAGATCAAAGAGGCTAGCTAATATTGTTCATGTCATCCAAATAACATAAGACCTAATTATTAAGCATGGTTACTGCTCAAAGAATTGGTTTCTTGGTTTCTCTCCTTGAATTTGATACTAAAACTCTGCTCCTCACCAAACTATAATTTTATTATTTAAAAACACACCATGGTTATGAACTGAAGCTAATCTTATTAATTATTTAGCAACCCACTTAAAAGCTCAAAAAAATCATAGGGAAGACTTTTCTTGGAATTTTCACCAGTCATTCATTTATCTAGTGGTTATCAAATTTTCTCGCTCAATGTTCAGGTTTAATTCTCACTCATAGTAAATGGTTGGTGACAACTCTACAATTCATGAGCTTTGACCCCAACACAGATACAATGAGAATTCTTCTTGAGCTTTGACCCCAACATACGTCTTTCATGAGTTTTGGCTCAAACATAAGTACGATGGGGATTATTCATAAGCTTTGGCCCAAATATAGGTGCGATGAGGTTCTTTCAGATGTGTCCTCAACAGAAATGTGATGTGGATTCTTTGATGTGTTCCCAACATAGGGGCGGTGAGAGTTCTTTCATATGTGTGTCCTGCCTGAAGTTTAGGTACTTTACGTAGCTCCCATTTCTTGCACAAAAAGGAAAAGAAAAAGAGATCTTGGAATTTTCTTTAGCGCATAAAACGATTGGCTTAAAAAATAATTTTGAATCATACACCCATATGCAAAGAGAAAGCAAGGCATTAGCATCTGGGGCAGCAGAGAGAAAAAATTGCTGCCAAACTATTTTCATTAGACAAATTGGTCACAGCGGGCTATTTTCCAAGCACCACAAAACAAGTCATTGTTCAAGTATCAGTATGGGGACAATAACGGAGACTAAGCAAAGTACATGAAATTTCATGTTAAAGGAAGCTCTAAATATCTCAGCAAGTTCTGCAGCTTAATCAAAACGATATCAATCTGTATATTTGCTCCGGCCATACGATATGAATCGTAGGGCACCAGCAGGTTTATTTTCTGCCCCAACTACTCCATAAGTGTTAACGCCAAGATCTTCTCCCACGTCCCAATCACGTAAGACGCTATGATCCTGCACAGTTCAACAAGTCAACACCAAAAGCTTGACGGCCTGACCGTCGGGGGATAGCTCCGGCGTGAGAGTCAGTACAGGCGATCACAAGGTTAACAATGGAGGAAAAATATTGACTAGTGTCTGAGTGCGTGTGTAATGATAATGTTGTGTGTAGTGTTTTGTTACCTCTTTTTCTTTTGTGATTCTTGCCCCATACGTTCCCCAGACCCGGTTCACTGTGCCATCCACTATCTCCTGACACCTCCTCTCCACCCCGGTCATCTCAGTCGAAAGTGTACAGCTTATTTTCCTACCTGCTACCACTGTTACCTCCCGCCGGCAATCGGAGTCCCATCCTCATTAATGCCATGCAGAAAGGTGGCAGACATAACAGTCAACTACTACTTTTGTGATGATTACCGGTCAAAGATAGGATAAGTGACAACTCACATAGTGGGTCGATCCAATAACTGAGCCCAATATTATAGTCAAGTAGCGAGGCTCAAGTTGTTTGACCCAATGTGATAAAGGTGACATAGTCCAAAAGACAGGCCCATTCGGCCTGGCCCAGTAGGAAAAGTATTATGGCCCAACATTGCCCCCCAGTCTTTTATTAAACAGGATGTTTAGTAGAAGACTGTAAATGGTGCGAGTCCATAGGGAGGAGGGATCCAATAAGCGCCGGCCCGCCTTGGATAACCCATTAAAAATAAAATTTGGACGTTACCCCTTCCTCTCCCACATCATTACCTCCAATTAATGCGCCGCCCTTGGTTCTTGTGCAAAATTTAAAAAGACCGCTATAAAAGCTTTTTTTCCCCAATTCTGACGACTTTACCAGCTTAATTTGAATTTGATATACAGTGTTTTCTCCTTATCTCCGATCTCTTTCTCTCCTACAAGATCTCAGTAACAATGGCGGCCCAAGATTCTGACAACTCCACCCCTATTCTTGCTGTTCCGATTTCTATCACTCCTCCTACACACAACCCTACTGAGTCAGTTCCAAACCCTAACCCCCAAATCATGGCTAATCCTGCCGGGACCTCTTCAAACCTCTTACCCAACCCCTCCGAGTTCTTTGAGAGTGAAGAACAATATCCTTATGCCAATATCCCCTCCATCATTACCGAAATCGAGCTGCGTGCCATCAGGAGTCGGTACCAGATTCCGGACACCCATCCGGTGAGGGCTCCGGAATCGCACGAGCGGATGTACCAACGGCCGGATGGGTGGACCGCCGTACCGGTAACTGTTCTAGATAAGGGAGTTAGATTCCCTCTCCACTCCTTCCTCGTTACCTTCCTGGGATTTGTCGGAGTGGGATTCGCCCAATTGGTGCCGAATTCATACATCCACATCCTGGCTTTCATAGCATTCTGTTATGAGCTGGGGATACCCCCAACAGTCGATTCATTCTTCACTCTCTTCTCTGCCGGGAGGTCTCGGGAACGAGGCTTCAAGGTGCTGAGCAAACAGTCTCCCAAGCCCAACGCCAAGTTCGAGAAGCGATCTTTGATGGATACCCCCTCGAGCAACAAGGGTTGGCACAGAGAATGGTTTTTCGTGAAGGGACCTGAAATCTCATCTATTCCGGAATGGACCACCTCCGAACGGATTTCTGCAGACTTTGGGGACATTCCAGAGGAGCGTGTGAAAGAAATGGCGAGCATACTCGAGAGGATTCCCCTGAAGGAATGGAGCTTCGGACTCCTGAGTAAGCAAGTATGGTTGTATGACCATAAATTATCTTTGATAAAACCAACATCAATCGACCGAAGGGATTTGGATAAATTCCTTTCGGGTAAATCATCATCATCCCCCAGGAAGAACACCCGGCTTCGGAAGCCACCGACGCTGAAATCTTCCACGGATCAGAAACTGTGGAGGAGCCTAGCCGACCTCGACAGAAGAAAAGGGCTGTTCGGAAAATTCGGATAAATCCCCAAGGATCTCAATCAGCTTCTGCAGCGAGTTTGATTGACCTGCCTGCTAACGAGCGAATGCAAGCTCTTCGGATCAAAAAGAGGAAGACCAAAGTGACTCCTCTGTCCGCCGATGAGCTTCGGGTTCCTCCCGTTGCAGCTGATCCTCATGTCATTATTCTTGTGGAGATTCACGTTTCAGAAGACGAGCTCGAAAACCCGAACGAGTCTCCTCTTCTATCTCGTAAAAGGAAGCAGCCTTCCGAGGATCAACCACCACTGCCCCCCGAACCAGCAATGCCTTCTCCGACAGGATCTTCCCCCTCCGCCTTCAGACGAGAAGCTGCATCTTCTCCCACTGTGTGGCCGGAGTTCAACGCCAACTTCCCCTTTCAGCTGTTCGACTCTTTTGTTCGGGAGACCGATGATCATTGGTTCGGAAACAGCTCGATTAGGGATTTGATCGAAGAAGGCATGAGCTATCAGGCTAAGGTTAGTTTGTTCAATTTGAAATATTTGGAAATCATTTGTTTTATCTGTTCCTTCTACTAATTCACCGACTTTCTTTAACTGTCTGTAGGCAAATGCTGTCTTCGGGAGACTTCTTCCCCTATACAGAGAGTCCGAAGCCGAAGAAGATACAGCTAGGCGAGAGAAAGCCGTTCTGGCTTCGGCTCTGGAAAGGGAGAGAAGGGCCCATGGTGCCACTCTCCTCAATAATGAAGGCCTCCAGAAGGATGTGAATAATTTAAAGGAGAAACTGGAGACAGTCGAGGCCACCCACCAGCTGACCGTCACTACAAACATAGACCTGGTCCGTTGAAACGAAGTCCTTGTTGGGAAGAACGAGACGATGGTGAAGACCAATAAAAGTCTGGCGATACAAGTACATGATCTTGAAGCCAGGGATTTTAGACATCTGAAGGAGCGGGCGAAACTCGAAGAGGAGCTCCGTGAACTTCGGGCTTTGAGTGATTTGGGTCCTCCTCTAACCGAAGATCTTCGGAGGGAAGTTCAACAAGAATACCGGAAATCTGCCGAATTGAACGAGGAGATCATCCAGATGTTTTCGGATGGGTACGACGAATGCCGAAGCAAAGACAAGGCAAGACTTGTTACTGCCAAGGTTGACCCGACCATCTTGGATTCTTCGGAAGACGAAGTCGATCCCTAAAGATGATTCTCTTTTCCCTTAGCTGTTAGGATTCTTGTAAAGCTTCTATTTTGTAAACAGCATTATGTAAATAAAATATCAGCATTACGTAAATAAAATATCAGCATTATTCCTATGACTTCGGTGTGTTTACTGTTTATCAACACTTCAATATCGATCCAATCTTAAAAAAAATAAGAAATGTGCAAGCTCTTTCGCGGACTTAACTTAAACTGTTGATTAACAACTAAGCAAGTCGTATAACAGATAAGATGAAGTTAAAAGAACGTGGCATTCCGAACTCAACACTTAGAAAAATTTAGGCGATAATAACAAAGTAAAGGAATACTTATTCGTTACCAAAGTGTGAGGTAGATGCCGTGAGGGGCTTGACGAAGTCTGAACGACGACACTTGCCTACCCCGAAGGGCCTGACAAGGTCCTAAGGAACACCTACCGATGTGGCTTCCATCGTATGGCCAGCGAGTCCGCCCGAACCTCCTTACACCGATGACGTTCGCCTACCACGAAGGGCCTGACGAAGCCATAAGGACCACCTGCCAATGAGGCTACCATCGAATGGCCAGCGAGTCCGCCCGAACCTCCTTACACCGAAGCGGGCGTTGAACTGACTGCACATATCTGCCCAAGATGAAATCGAATCTGAAGGCAAAGTCCCCATCCACTGTCTGGCATCCTTTCGGAGGGTCGTGACAAAAGTATGACACTTAGCAGCATCGCTAAAGTCATAATAATCCATCAGTCGATCGAACGCCTGACTGTGGTCGTAGGGATCCCCCGATCCATCATAACTTTCAATATGAGGCAACCTCTTGGTGGGGTCAGCCTTTTCTCTCAGAATCTCCGCGGAAAAAGGGGATGCCTTCTTTCCCGAAGTCTCCTTCACTTTCTGTACTTCGGCAAGCTGCCTCCGAAGCTCCTTCACCTCCTTCACCAGATATTCCACGCCCTCGGGTTGGGACGATGCTTCTTTTTCCGGTGACCCTTCCCTCTTCTGGGTGGATCGGCGATTTACAATAGAACCCCCAACTTTCGAGGGGCTTTTCTGACGATGATGGTCCACAGAGCAGAGTGCCTTCGGTGGACTTTCGGGTGTACGGCCTCTAGATCTGCTTCGTCTCAGTACCCGGCTGCCGCGGTGGGAATACGCAACAATGAGCGCCCCCTTAGTATTCTCCGGAGTACGTTCTTCGGATCGACCTCTTCGTTCGCTTCGACCTAGCTCCTTATAACCGTCAGGGTGATGTGCCCTCTTCGATCTTTGAGGAGTAGGGCTTCTGGACTTTTTTCTTTCTCGAGGTCGATCCTGATATTCACGCTCGGAATGAGCAGGCTCCTTCCCGCTCCGATGCCCCCGTTCTTCAGACTGGACATAGCTGGAAGCTTCGTCCCTCAACTCGGCCATTCGAGACATCTGTTCAGTTATATCCCGTCGTTGTTTCACAAGCGCCTCCATGGCCCTATCAGCTTCATCTGCCATCTTAGCCAAGCGGGCAGCCTTTTCGTCTTGGTCGTCCCGGTATCGAGTTCTAGGCGAGGTGTCTTCTACTCGTTTCCGGCCATGACCGGACCCTTTCTCCGCTGTAAAAATTAGCTGTCGCTTGGCTTTGCTCACAACTCTCGGACGAGAATCTCCATGCGATCGTTTGGACGCCGTGCTGGCGTGAACACTTAGTGCAGGTCCTAAACGGTCCTTCACAGATACTCGCGGTACTGATTCACTGGCAGCCCTCGGCTGCCCCTCAGGTGTAGGTGTCCTACTATTTCCCATGAACACCGACGTAAAACGAACAAGATTTGTGATTGAAAAATATTCAGGACACTAGAACTAGCCCTCCTTCTAGCGCCAATGTTAACGCCAAGATCTTCTCCCACGTCCCAATCACGTAAGACGCTATGATCCTGCACAGTTCAACAAGTCAACACCGAAAGCTTGACGGCCTGACCGTCGGGGGATAGCTCCGGCGTGAGAGTCAGTACAGGCGATCACAAGGTTAACAATGGAGGAAAAATATTGACTAGTGTCTGAGTGCGTGTGTAATGATAATGTTGTGTGTAGTGTTTTGTTACCTCTTTTTTTTTGTGATTCTTGCCCCATACGTTCCCCAGACCCGGTTCACTGTGCCATCCACTATCTCCTGACACCTCCTCTCCACCCCGGTCATCTCAGCCGAAAGTGTACAGCTTATTTTCCTACCTGCTACCACTGTTACCTCCCGCCGGCAATCGGAGTCCCATCCTCATTAATGCCATGCAGAAAGGTGGCAGACATAACAGTCAACTACTACTTTTGTGATGATTACCGGTCAAAGATAGGATAAGTGACAACTCACATAGTGGGCCGATCCAATGACTGAGCCCAATATTATAGTCAAGTAGCGAGGCTCAAATTGTTTGACCCAATGTGATAAAGGTGACATAGTCCAAAAGACAGGCCCATTCGGCCTGGCCCAGTAGGAAAAGTATTATGGCCCAACAATAAGGATTATTGTAAATATAATCTTCAAGATAAAAGTTTTATCCTGGAAAAATGAAATAATCTTATAAATATAAGTTCTAATATGTTATGCATAAGCTGGTACCAACTTTAGGAAAAGCTTCTTGATTTTTTTTTTTTTGATTAGCTAACTTAACTATATCTGTGCGGTTAGGTTCCTCAAGGTTTGCGGAATATTGGGCTCGTGGCTACAATGGGCTTGGACGGGTTCTCTTACATTGGATCCATGGCTAAATTGTGGGGAATGTTAGTATTACTCAATTACGTGTAGCAACAAAAATAAGTCCTATACGTTATCATCCTTGGTCTGGTTTTGGTTGATTAGACAGTCTCACTCTCACAGACAGGCGTGCTGAGCCGGGCAAAAGAAAAGCTGATAGATTTATTGAATTATTTTTATATTATATTTCTAATTATTTTTTAAAATTAAAAATTTAATTATAAGGATAAAATAAAAGTATTGTCAAAATTGTTTGGTGAAATATGAATATTATTTTTTTGAATTTAGGGATATGAATTTTAGAAATAAATGTATTGTCAAAATTGAATTTAATTATAACAATAACAAATATATCAATTTTCCGTTTCACAAAAGCAAAAATATCATTTAATATTTTTTTCATAACTAATTTGTGAGATTCTGAAATTAAAAATCAATAGGATTTTTTTATATTTTATTTTGGTTATTGCAATAATTAATATTATAAAAAATCTAATATATTTAGTAGAGGAAAGAGATTAGAAAAAAAATTCAAATTTATTCTTAGTGAACCTCACAAAATTATATAAAATTTAAAATTTATTTTTTATTTATTTATATTAATTGACTCTACTAAATGACATATTTACCTTTTACTTTATATATTCTACCTCATTCGTTTGGGGATTAAAAAAAAAATATACCTTTAGTCATCCTTTTAAATATGGAATGAGTACTGTGTAATCAAATCACACTTTTTCCCCCTCATTTTGCCCTTATAGTTATGACACTATTTTATTTTTTTAATCTAAAACAATATATCTTTTTATTTAATGTTCTGCGAACCAAATCAAATCCATTCACTAATTTTACTTGAAAAAAGTAATACCTCAATTATGACTTATATATATCATATATATTGGGTCGTCAACGACGACGGAGAGACAAGGATTATGATGATGCGGGTTTCTTGAAATCGACTTCGAAGACTAATCAAATATTTAGCTCTAAAACCCTAAGAAAAATTAGTTCTCTATCCTTTATTTATAAATACAACCCCAACATAAATTCTCAAACAATATTAGTATTGCGTAGAGGTATAGATTTTAAGCCATTGATAGTAAATACTCAAGGAGTTACAGGTGCAGCAGAGGAGAGAGTTCTAGAAGCAAATCTAAAATATGAGAAAACAATAAGCAAGGAAAATTTGTACCTTTTTTCTGATTACATTGTTGTCGGTTCATAATTCATATCTCTGCTAGATTTTTGAGTGAGAGGAAAGAAAAAGTGAGGGAGTTGGACTGTTGTTTAGTTGGTGGTTCTTGTTGTTTTATTGTTTGGTATCTCACTGAGTACTGCCACCAAATTTTCACTTTCTAAGTTCTGTTTTTCACTTATTTAGTTTTTTTTTTGATAAACTTGAAAAATTAAAATTGTTTCTAGATGGGAAGAGAATTCCATGGCAATTTTTTGCTAAGTTTCTTAGACCAATTTCTAAGTTTACTATCCCAGAGCAGGATTTGGGTTTGATTGTGGTTATTTGACATTGGGGGTTATCAGAAATGAGTTCAATCATGTTACAGTGTGAATTCTATATTGTTTAATTCATGCATAATGATGGATCTATAGACATATTTATAGGAAAAAGAAAAACAAAAGATAATATATATGCTAATAGGGACTTAGTTTGTAGATCTTCCTGTGTGAGTGATGGTTTTGCTCCATAGTAGGGGATCTGACTTTTGATTGTAGTATGGACGTTAAAGAATTATAGACAACCCTCCGGCCTCAATCATATAAGAGAACGCCTTTTTCTGTTTTTCTGTACATTAATGTTTTAGTAATTGGTTCGATATGTATGAATTTAAAGTTCTTATGTTCGTAAAAATAGTGATAACCACTTTAGACCCTAATGCTTTTCAACACTTTAGCATGAATGTGCCTTTAGGGGAATTCCTGAACTCAGGAATGTTCATCATTTCTATGTTGTTGAAATTCTTGAGCCCAATAGCTAATATTTTGATGAGCTTGATAGATGACCATAGGTCAGTATTTTCTAGGATCCTTAGATACTTGGATAAATTTAAAGTCTTGGGACCTGATTGTATTGCAGATATCTCGATCGGGTTGAATTGTTGTTGCAACTTTCTTTCTTAGACCTTAGTTTTATTTTCTAATCCTTGGTGTCAAGATGACGAAGTAGAACCTTATTGATTTAAGACATGATGTGCGTTGGTTGTTGGTGAATGCTTATAGGTTTTTGAAGTACCAGATGTTAGTTTGCTGTTGAGAGGTACACATAAATTCTGTCTTAATGCAAAAGTTTTTACTTTTTCCCCTCCATTCCTTGATACCTTTCTAATAAAAATAAATTAAGCTCTTGGTATATCTGTTGCTTTAATGTTTTGATGATACTTTGTTGTTTGGGCATTGAATCACTCTAATTTATGAGCTGCATTTTGTGTGTAATACTACAGTAGTACCAATATAGTGTAGCTTGGATTGGTTTACTTTGTTTTGGGGCATGTGATTTATGAGCCCTACATACTGGAGAAACATCAATGAAGAAAGAGGGGATGTAATCTTAACTGATTGCTCTCCTGTCCTATTTATTTGTATAAAGAACTGAAGGTGGCTAGAGTAACTAATGTTTTGGTCCTGGCCTTTGTTATGCTTTACTTTTGATAGGCTTTTCAAGAAATTTCCAAGCTATGGGAACATTATTGTCCCAACAAATGTGAGACACCAAAAGGGTAGCAAGCTCAGGGGAGGGCAGATAAATCTGTCAGGAATAAGCATATGAATGTTATTCCTATTTTACATATGATTTGATTATGATATATACGAACGAATACGCAAGTATGCTTGCATTAAGAAAAGTTGTAAAGTCCTTTGATAGATAATAGAAACATGTGTACAAGGACTTAGAATGAATTGATCAAATATGTTAGGTTGATCCTACATAGGCAAAACAGCTTTGTAAAGTCCTTAAAAAGAAATGATGTACAAGGACTATAAATATAGAAAGATCAAACATGTTAGGTTGATCTTATGATGTAATAGATAGGTTTGTTTGATCGTCGAGCACTGCACCAAAAATCGTAGTCTGCTAGGAGAGTCAAGGAAAACTCGGGAGCTATCGAGATAGAATCGTAGTCTGCAAGATAGTAGATCTCGGAGTTCGTAGACTGACAGGAGAGACGAGGAAGGATCGTAGTGTGTTGAGAAGAACTTCCTCGGAGCCGTAGTCTGCTGAGGAAGTCATGTTCAGAATCGTAGAGACAGCCTGCCTACGAGCCGACTGAGCATCTGCCAAAGCCAAGTCAAGAATCGTAGACTACACCTGGAGTCGTAAAATCTACTGATGCCGAAGCCAAATCAGGATCGTAGACTACACTCGATGTCGTACAATCTACTGATCATATCTGAGGCAGAGATCGTAGTCGAGCAAGATCAGATGAAGACAACGAGCACAATGACAGAAATCGTAGAGTGTCAAGATCTGATCTCGGAGTCGTAGTGTCTGCACAGCCGAAGCTGAGACGTAAAGTGCAGAACTAAGACTTCAACAGATGTGTTCACAACGCCAAGGCAGAATCGTAGAGCATATACGATTCTCAACAAATGAGCACTCCCAGAATATCCAAAGGAATGAAGCCTCTGGTCTAAGCTGGAATGTTACATCCAACCTGAAGGAAACCAGAGAGCACTCAACCAATGGCATGCAAGCTAACAGCAGATCTAAGCACTAACCCAATCAACATCCAGATTGAGTTGTGAAGCCATTCGAGATGAAGTCTTCCACAAGTTGATCAGAAGAAGACTTCAGTAACTGATTAAGGAAAGTCAGCAAGTGCAGTAGCTGTCAAGTGAATAGAAGACAACGATCTTAGAAGCAACCAGGATCGTAGTGTTTGCCGAACAAAGAAGGAATTGATGGAGTATACACAGAGATACTGGTCAGCCTCTGAAGATCAAGGCTAAAGTGATTAAGCATTGGGTCAGTCCATTGATGATAAGTGAACGGGAGATCACAAGAAGAAAGCGAGCTGAACACGCCACAAATCTAAAGTGTCTTGCTATTCAGAAGGGGCCAGAGCAAGGAGTCAAGCCATCAGTATTTGAGAGCAGTTGAGGCAAACAGAAGTGTTGAAGCACTGCACAGAAGAAGGAAGAGGTGTTCTAAATTGAAGATCCAATAAACACTCTTCAGGATCGTAGTGTTAACTTTACCAGTCAATAAGCAACATTCAACAAGACACTACGATCAGGTCCAAAACGACATGCATCAAAATCGTAAAGTTCAGTCATCCGAAGATTGAAGCATTGGCAACAGTTCAATCTGAAGAGTGATATTTAGACAAGAGCTTATCGAAAGTATCGATGCAAAAGGACAACCTCTGATCGAGAAATCAGAAGGAGAAAAAAGTCGTTGACCTGCCCAAGACATTAAAGTGACATCTCTGACGGGGTAGGTGAAACAGTAGACTGCAGTGTCAGAAAGTCATGACATGTCACATCCACAGTCTACACCAAACAAATCATGATCTGTGAAGCAATTCAAAGACCTTTCAACGGCTACTTTCCAACGGGAAGATTGGGAAGGAGTATAAATCAGCTAGAGCTTCAAAGATCAAGGGTTGCTGGAGTTGCCGAGTTTAGAGTAATGGTGGACTGATCTAAACCACATGAGATAATGAGTCTGAAGGCTCACTCTACGATCCACCAAGAACACTTAAAGGCAGAAGAAGAAAGAAGTAAAAGTGAGAGTTCTACTACAAGAAGAGTGTTCTGAACTGCCGAGAGAAAGAAGGGCATCAATGTCATCTTGATGTCCATTATGGGAAGACTCCAAGTACCAGAGAGAAGAGCTTACAGTCATCTTGGCAAGTCCATCATGAGAAGGCATCAAGTATTAAGAAAGAAGATCACCAACGCCATCATGGTGGCAAGCATGAGAAAGTTTTTAAGTACCTAGCAGAAGAGCTTACAGTCATCTTAGAAACTCATCATGTGCAGCCATCAAGTATCAAGAAGAACGATCTTCAAGGCAGTTCATCAAGGGATCATCAGAAGTGGTTGAGTAACTGAAGAAGCTGAGCATCATGCAACACTCAACTACACTTCAAGGATGATCACGCCAAGCTGCTAAGTATAGAAGATGTTTAGAGCATAAAGACATCTTAGCAGCTCAGCACCAACTCCAACAAATAAACAAACAACTCAACAACAAGCCAGGGCCTTAGGGGTCCTTGTCCGGAGGGACTAAATGAAGTTCCAATCCTGCTGGGCTTGAAGAGTTCCTAGGGAACTAGAGAAGTTCCAAGGCTGCTGGCCTTGAAGAGTTCTTAGTGAACTGAAGTCCCAAGGCTGCTGGCCTTGAAGGAATCTTGTGATTCAGGGTGCTGCTCTTCCTTAGTGGAAATCCTGCTAGTTGAAAGCAGAAGAGTGGATTAGGAGCTTGAGTCTCTGAACCACTTAAATCCCCTTGTGTCTTTTACTTTATGTCATTTACATTATGTACTTAACTGCTATAACTGCTATGTATGTTTTAACTACTTACAACCGAACTAACTCTAAGAGCAATGTATGTATGATTACGAATATATCATTGAAGGGGATCTTTTACTTATTCCGCTGTGCTTGAAAAGATTCTTATGTTTGTCATATGCTAATTCATTAGCAATACAAAATAAACGAGAAAAGTATTTTTGTTGCCTATTTTTTTAATAGCACTTTAACACGCAAGTATACGCGTTCAATTATAATATTCAGCAAGCAAGAATATCGTTCCCACGAGAAAATAGACTAATATTTATCAATTACTAATTTTAATGCAATTAATCCTATTTTAAACTACAAAAGATTGTTTGTGATTTAACAATTAAGCTTAACAAAACTAATAATTAAAATCAGAATTTCACAAGAATAATTACAGATTTAACAGGTTAAGATTACAACTTCCCTTAGTATTTCATTTAAACCAATTTACTTCCCATTTAAATCAATTAATTAATATGAATCATTATCCAAGAATACTTTATAGAATTCACACTTCTTCCAAAACACATGAACAAATCTTCCTAACTCCAATCCTTAAGACACAGAATTACAAAGAACACCCCAGTTAATCAACTCACTATATTCCTATGTGAATCAAGTTAATTAGGGTTTAACGCACAAATTCTTTCAATGGATACAAAAGACACATAGGTATATTCCAATCCTACATGTTAATCATATTAACCCTATTCAGATTATATGAACATATGTTATCATATCCAGATCTCAATTTATACTCCATCTTCCAATTTTATATAGATTATCACAGTAATTGTTGGCTAAACAATTAATCAATAAGCAAAAGATATAATAAATAATTCAATAAAAATCAACTTTCATTCAATGGGAAGATTTAATTTAAACTACATACCAAGTTTCGTTGCAATTTTAATGAAAATTTAGTTCATAATAATAATAAAGAAAAACATCATCCAGATTAATAATCCAAACATCCCAGATAATTACAAAAGATAAAACTAGAGAAGAGAAGAAAAAACTCTGAATTTGCTCCAATAATCTCTCTTTGATCTTCAGCCCTTGCAATTCTCCTTCGTGTTTTCCTTCGTTGTTCTCTCTACAAATCTCTTGAAAAATTGAGCGATACGTCTTTTCTAAAGTCTCCTCCTATTTGTATTAGTCTCCCACCTCATTCAGATTCTTTTTTGGCTTTAAAAACCCACTTGGCAGTAGAAAATCCTCCTTTTTACCGCACATGAGCGCCTAGGCGCTCAACCCAGGCTATTTCCAAGCGCCTAGGCGCTTGACCAGCTCCAACCTACAAGAAATAAACACAAAACACATAAAAAGATACTAAAAAACAATTAAAGATAGCAATAATTAAGTTTAATAATATCGGATTCATAGGTATAAAACCTACTCATCAATTTTAAATTAAAAGGATCTATTCAACCCCCCTTCTAGATCTATTGTGCCTACTGGGAACTAACAATTGGTATCAGAGTAGGTTCTCATGCTATATTCAAAAGCTAATCGCTTTGAGTCTGATCCCAGGCACAAACATTGTTCTTAACTTAGTTTAGTAGTAAGTCACTTGTTATATGCAGATGAGCTCACATGTTGGAAATATTGCGTACAGGTAGGTGTGTATATACACCTGAAGCTGCTCAGATTGGTCCATGTTTTTGATTGCCATACCAACAAGACCAATCCTTGCCTGCGTTCAATCTTGTAGTATGAAGACCAGGCTAGGAAGCTCAAGAGACATCAACAAAAAGGAGTCAAACATCCACCAAGCCTGAAAAGATGAAAAGACCATACATGCTAAGAAATGCTTATTCAGAGAAGAAAGGAGAATTTCTCAAACATGTACTTGGCCAACCAAAAGCTGGATGTAAACCTTTTGAACCAAGGATGCTGAGAGTCCCTTAGCTTACATCTTCTAGACCACAACTGATTGATTGAAGGTCAATTGGAGCAACAAGCTGTCAGGAGCAGATGTGAAGCTATGCACATCAATGCTTATACTCAGTATATCCAAGTTAAATGACAGTTAAGAAACTGACAGTAAAAAGGTACTGTTCCTCCCTAATATAATTGTGTACGTCATGTTGCACCTCCTTATGAACTATAACAATATTCTTTTAAGGAATCAAAATCTACCTAAAAAGGTGAAGAGAGAAAGTACATTGAGGGTGGAAACTCAAATGCTTATAAACTTTCTCTCCATCCAAGTTTTAGGTTGAAGATGACATCTTAAAGGAAATCTGAAATGAGTCATAAGTGCATCACAGGTTAAATTATTTTTATGTGAAGTAATCTTTGCTAATGGGTTAGTATGTATGTATAACCTATGTTCTAAGTGTTTAATAACACACAGAGTATGATCAGTTCTACAAAAGTATCTTGAAGATTCGTAGAAACTGATCACCTCCATGAATCAACCAGATACAAATAAATCGTAGAGTTGATTCTCACTCTGTAAACATTTAAATCCTGTGAACATAACCTAGCTAATGATGAAACCATTAAAGAAAAATAGTGTTTTATTAAAAATAGCAAATCTTACACACACTCACCATCATGCATCTCAAAATGTATTATCTAAATCAGTTACATGCATGAATATGACTGCTGGTGATAAATATGATGATTATCCAAATATATAAGGAACAGGGGTTTAGAAAACTAACCTAGCAGGACCCATTTAACCATAGGTACCAAAAATAGAAATTTATAACCTGCAGGTACTTGGTCTATCTGACCACACTAAGGAATGCTGAAGCAGAAGACTTCAGTCAAGAAGACTTAACTAGCAGAAGGCTTAGGACTGTTCAGAAATGATTCTGATAAAATTCCTATATGTCGAAGCCTGTCCTTGAAGACCTGCTGAGCTAATCTAAATAAAGCTCACATGGTTGTTGATCTGTATATGAAAGCAGGCCATTCAACCAAAGATGAAAAAGGTCTTAAATGCTCAATCAGGCAAAGCATGCTATATGAGAAGAATCCTCAAGAAAGTTCACATCAGAGGATCATCGAGCATCAATCATGAGGAACTAGTTATGGAAGCAGAACTCAGCAAACACAGATTGTCAAAGAAGACTACGTTCGTAGTACTGTCAAATGATCGTAGAGTGATCTGTCCAGAAGATATCCATGCCTATGATATAAGAAGATTTAATAGAGAATGATGACTCAAGTCATAAGGAGATATGCAAGGCTGCCTTCTAATACATCTAAAGAAAAGGAAATGGATCACATCCATCTGAGAAGACAGTATCAACCATGGGGGAGCAGTGATCTGTTAAGAAACAACAGCACTGAGATATTCTATGAAGAAATGTACCAGCTACAGAGTCCTAAAACTTTGTGGCTGATGAACCAAATGAATAGTCAGTAGGAACGTCTCAAAACGTACTACAGATAACTTATTAGCCACCCAACCCAAAATCGTGGAGTGCCTACGATCAAACATCTGATCATAGTGTAAGAACAAGAGGACACCACGATTACAGCAAATACAATTGTCTAAAGTTAGTAGAGGACCTTCCCACCAGAAAAGGTCAAATGAGATATCAATGCAAATCACTTCTAAAGTATTTCATCTGGAAAGCGCCTCAGGGACAAACCTGACCCTTAGTTCACTCTAAGAGGTTGGCCCTTCCTGAGCTACCTTAACCTAGAAGGATCGCTTAGTCAAGTTCATCTTAAGGACCATGACAGTCAACGATCGTAGAGCAGAGTTGAAGCGAACTCAACGGTCGTGGTGCAATCGCAACGATCGTAGGAGCAGATTCGACGATCGCAGTTCTACCAGAATACACTAGCTCATGAGGAGCTAGGAAGAACTAGACAACTGCTCAATCATTCAGAGTATGAAAAGATAAGGTCGAATGCTGGATGAAAAGATGACCTGAAGACTCATCTCAGAAGTAGAGTCCCCAAACCTTCAAAAAGTACATCAGTGGTTAAGCTATGCAGTCTCAAGATGAGGACTAGTGCCAGAACCATCCACTGTAACATCACTCAGAAGTAGATCGTTGAGTCAACAAAGGAAAATGTAGAGTTCATAGCTATCTCACCAAGCTACTCTACGACCAAAAAGGTCAACGGTCAACTCAAGCCAATTAAACGTCTACTCTCTTAAAAGAAATATCTAACTAAAAAGTTATGGGGAGTTACAGCTTATTAGTGGACATCGTGCAACCAATGGTTGGTTGACACATCACTGATAATGCAGAGTTAAAAGGAACTGCCATAAAGACAAATTCAAAATCTGCAAACAGTTTTCAGAAACCATCGAACCTTTCTCCCTCCTATTTTTCCCCTAAGAATCCTCTTCAAAGCCTAATCCTAGTAATCCTCTAGAACTTAGCCCAAACCACATACCCATATACCTTGAACTCTTCAAATGGCAGAATAGCGAGTTATAACCGGAATCCCACTCGGCTTCAAAATGTTCGAAAGATCAGAAACGAAGTTTAAGGATATACTTGAGCTCGTAAAGAAGGCTGGGTTCTCTGAATGCTTGAAGGCCAACACTTCAGTCTAGACAGAGCTGGTGAAGCAGTTCTACTCAAATGCTTCAATAGATTCTGGACTGTTGACCACGAAGGTGAAAGGGTCAAGTCTGAGAATAAGAGCATCAGACATCAATCAATGTCTAGGGTTTCCCAATCAAGGTCTGATAAACTTGGATGAAGTCGACATTGAAGAAGGCAAGAGGCTGATGCGATACCGAAGAAACCCTAGTCTGAAGGACATGAAGAAGAAGGAGTTTCCAGAAGAATTCGAGTTCCTTGCTGAAATAGTGGACAAATGTATACTATGCAAGGATACTGCACATGACACTGTGCTTGATCAACAGTTGAAGATTATGTCTGCTATAGTTCTGAAGAAACGAATCAACTTTGGAGTTATCCTGTTTGATCAGATCTCCAAATGGGAAGAAAAAGCAGAGTTAAAGAAGTCTATAGAAAAACCCCTAACAAAGGTGTTTCATGGAAGATTATTGAGTATAGTGTTAAAGAAGAAACTGGGAAGCAAAATCAAGAATGATGAAGGAGAGCCTTTGAATGTTCATAAAGTTATGTCTCCACAACTATTTGTGAATTGGAAGAAAAACCCCAAGGAAAATAGGAGACTAACAACTGGAAGCAGCAATAAGGCCTCTACAAAGAAGAGGAAGGCAAAAGAGGTAGAAAGCACTGAGTTTGATGATTTTGTACCAGTAGAAACCACACCAGCCAGAAAGAAATCCAAAGGTATGAGGAAAACTGAGGCTCCTACAAGAAGTCTATCCACAGAAGACAAGGTTGAAGAAGAAAAGGTCTCAACGACAGAGACCACAAAGAGAAGAAGTAACAGATTACTTCAAGGGCTATCCAGCAAGAAAGCTAAGGTGGTAAACAGACCAGTCTCAATTTACCAAGAAAGTACGTCTGACGAAGAAAAGGACATAGAGTCAGAAGAAGAGAAGACAACTGATAATCTCAAGGCTAAGTCCCCTCAGACTAAATCCAGCAATGAAGGTGAAGCTGGATTAATGGAAGAAAATGCAGTATCTGATGATGAAGAAAAGATACAAGCTGATCCAACTCCATCCCTAAATGCAAATGATCCAACAAGTACAGATGATAGGTCAAATGATTTTGTTTCTAAAGAAGAAGAACATGCCCCTTCAAATCCTGAAAGCCCACATGATGACTCAAAAGGTGATGAGTCCAAAGAAGAAGGGCTTGCCCCTGACAAGGCTGAACCTCATGAAAGTTCGTCTAATCTAAATGTCTCAGAATCTGAAGAGGAAGAAGAGTCTGACTCTCTCAAAGATGAACCTCCTAGAAGAAGGATGAGCTACAGATTAATTGCTCAATTTGCTTCCAAAAAGAAAATTGATCAATCTAATGCTGTCATAGAATTAAGTGATGACGAATCTGAATCACAGGAAGAAAGTGCTGAAGGTGGGACTAGTGATAAAGAGGATGAATCCAAGGAAGATATTGCTGAAGAAAGTTCTGGTAATGAAAACCAGCAAGAAGAATTCTCTGATGAAACAGATGAAAAGAGTCAGCATGACACAAGCTCAGTAAGTGATAAAATAGAGGACCAAACTGATGAGTTCGATGAGGGAAATCTACAAAGGCTCAACTCCAGTTTCGCAGAAGAGGAACCATAATTCTACCCAGTTCTCTCTCCAGCAAAAATCACCAGGAGAATAGTGGTGGAAGTCTCTGATGAACCTCCAAAAGTACCTCCATAAAGGTGGGTAAACCATGGAAATGAACAACTAAAGGTTGTGAGGATGACTGCATTTGAAGTATTTAAAAACTGGAACAACATGGAGATGGACTGCACTACTATCCTCTACAACCCTGATGATCTGTTAATAAGATAGTTTTTCCAATGGATGCCTTGGTTAAAGGCACATGCTGAAAGAGATAGAAGTTACTTCAGCTGGTGCTACTCTTAGGTTCCAAGCCTGGAGCTGGTGTCTCAGAACTTTCCAAGGGAGAAGAATTTTGCAACAATGATGATCAAAGACCAGCCCCATTATAAAGTCTACAGGCATGCTGGCAACCACTATATTCCCTTTGATCGAAGAGTGGACTCTGAAGGCAGAAGGAATATGGCCAAGGAGATAATAGTAGAGTTTGTTCACTCTACCAATGATGGTGCTCAAGTCCAAAATGAGGAGCCTCCATCTGCCCAAGCACTGTTAACTGACATTCCTTCATCCTCAAATGACAATTGGTACTCAACGATTGTTCAGATTCTCAAAGCTTTCAAAAATCTGTCCAAGGACAAAAATCGTAAAGTCCAATCTGATGCTCAACAAGAGGTTGCCCAACCAGATGACCAAATTCCTATGGAGCAGGAGCTGTTGAAGAATTCTGATGAATTGGTTGAGAAGATGTCTCTAACAAATGAAGAGTTAAGGAGGCCGATAGCTAGAGAAGATAACTCAGTTCCAGACAGACTCCAAACCACCATGGCTGATGTATCTTTCAAAATCAAAGAGAGAGATCACATCTATTTGAAGGCCATAAATGATCAGAAGGCAGAAGCTCTACGAGTACAGAAGGCAAATGAAGAACATCTCCAAGTCCTAACTGACAAGATTGACAACATGAATCAGTCCTTCTCTATGCAACTTGAGCTGAGCCAACAAGAACTCAAAATGGAAGTTGGTAACTCCTCCTACCTGATGGAGCAACTAATGTCCAACATGGAGCAGCTCTCCCAAATGATTAATAATAAAAAGGGGGAGAAAAAGAGGAAGAGTAGGAGGCACTCTAGAAAAAGCAAGAAGAGCAGAAGGAACGAAAAGAAGAAGACAACACAAGAAGAAGCTGAGTCATCATCTAAGGGGGAATCAAAGGATGATGAGCCTGAGGCTGAGGGGGAGCCAGAACCAGAAAAAGAAGAAATGAGGTCCAGAAGAAATGAGGTCCACATCCCAGGGGAGTAGGAGCAAAGAAATCAAACATATGAATAGCTGATCAACCGACATCCTAGAAGCATACATGGAGCCAAAGAGGTACATCTCTAAACCAGTTAGGTATGTTCTGGATCCAGGATGCAAAAAGTCATAGTGTATTAAATTCCATATGATTATAAATGACATTCATGGTTATCTGTTTTAGAAATATAATCGCTCATTGTATATAAGATTCATTCATAACATGCATATGCACTTATTATTTTTGTCATAATCAAATAGGGGGAGATTGTCAGGAATAAGCATATGAATGTTATTCCTATTTTACATATGATTTGATTATGATATATACTAACGAATATGCAGGTATGCTTGCATTAAGAAAAGCTGTAAAGTCCTTTGATAGATAATAGAAACATGTGTACAAGGACTTAGAATGAATTGATCAAATATGTTAGGTTGATCCTACATAGGCAAAACAACTTTGTAAAGTCCTTAAAAAGAAATGATGTACAAGGACTATAAATATAGAAAGATTAAACATGTTAGGTTGATCTTATGATGTAATAGATAGGCTTGTCTGATCGTCGAGCACTGCACCAAAAATCGTAGTCTGCTAGGAGAGTCAAGGAAAACTCGGGAGCTATCGAGACAGAATCGTAGTCTGCAAGATAGTAGATCTCGGAGTTCGTAGACTGCCCGGAGAGACGAGAAAATATCGTAGTGTGTTGAGAAGAACTTCCTCGGAGCCGTAGTCTGCTGAGGAAGTCATGTTCAGAATCGTAGAGACAGCCTGCCTACGAGTCGACCGAGCATTTGCCGAAGCTAAATCAAGAATCGTAGACTACACCTGGAGTCGTAAAGTCTACTAATGCCGAAGCCAAATCAGGATCATAGACTACACTCGATGTTGTGACGCCCCCAAAATAGGTATACACCACCCATTCTGAGACGCCAAATACATGGTACAGAAAGCAAACTACAACTTCAATAATACAATTGTCGTACAAAATACGACAACACATACTGTGAGTTTAAATACAAATATTATCTTCTAGACAATATCCACACTCAAATAAATTCTCATTACAATTATTCAAACACTATTTTACAGAAATAGTGAGGACTGCTAAAACATCTTTCTAGAACCATCACTCCATACCCCGACTAGATCCTGCTATGTTCTCACCTCCTGAGAAGAAAAATGGAACAAAAAGGAAAAGGGTGAACTCAACTAGCCCAGTAAAGAATATTATGACTAAGATAATATACAACAAATTATCGTTAGTCTTCAACAGGGAAAAATCTGATAGAATATAATCGACAACAAGTTTTAGATCAACAACTGCAGCGGAAACAGCAAACCATTAGAAGAGTCAAGTAGAGAAAGAATTCTACTATCTTCTAAGATTTAAAAGTCCATCATCAATATTTTATCCATGTAACATCAATTAATAATCATCTTTATCCAAAAATTCATCTTTGCACTACAGGCCAAAGATATTCATTTGTATCACCTGTCAGTCATGTTCATCTCAACACCTGTTCATCTTTGCACTACAGGCCAAAGATATTCATCAAGTAATCATACATCTTTGCACTACAGGCCAAAGATATTCATTAATATCATCATTTAGGACTGAGGATGATGAAAAATATCTTAAAGAGAACGAATCCAATGAGACAGAAGGACAAATAGTAGGGATTCGTATAACAGTTTATCCAAGATCAATAATACTTCATAATAATCAATTGTGAAGCAGAATTCAAAAATAAAGATCAAAACATGGATACAATCAAAGATAGTAACCATAATAGACATCTTGGACAAAAAGGAAAAATTTTATTTTTCGGTGAATAGTGCCGTATTCGTGAATAGTACCGTATACGTGAATAGTAACCCCGACACAAAAAGTTCCAAATTTGATAAAAACTCATATCAATATTTTAGCATAATGATATTGAAGAAAATAATATCATTTAAGAAGAAAATAATATCCCTTACCTCAAGATATCAGTACTTCTGGTCGGAATACCGGTATAAGGCTGAAAGAAACTTGCTCTGATGAATAGAAACTCTCAAAGTATCTAAATACTCACAAAATACACTCAATAATCTAGAGAGAGAAAGAGAGAAAACTTGTTTCTGGTGTGATTTTCAATTCTAACTTAGCCCTCTATTTATAGGAAAATTTTAGTAGGTTTGACCTGCAACCTGATGGCTTTACCTGCTACTATTCCCACCCACCACATTTGAAATATAATTCAGCACATTTCTTCACCAACCACAAGTGGGGCCCACCAATTCTAGAATTTTTCATCAAAATGATAAACTCCGAAAATTCAACAATTTCTGAACCAGTCATCTCGTAAAATTCATAATAAATCATACGTCCATTTTTAACGGTTCAAAATTTGTGGACATATACTCAACTTATATATGTATAACATATCCAAAAATTACCACGATCCAACGGTCGGATTAAAAATTATAACACCCGCAATATTTCTCAAAAACCCTGATTTGATTTTTAATACCTCCATTCCGATAAAAATACTGATAAAACACCTCAACATTAACTCCTTCATTTTTAACCACAAAAATATATCCCTCATTTATATCCACATAAAATAAATATTTCCTTATCATATGAATCAATAATTAATTATTCACAAATAATATTACAGAATCACATTTATGACAACCAGGCCGTTCCCAGGAAAGAGGGGGCTTTCCAATAAGGATTTCTCCTTACTGGTGCGCAATTAGATGACCAAACCTCTCCTTAGACAGAACTTTCTAGACATTGCCAATAATGCTATCTAATAATACTATTCAAATAATATGAATTATTGATCTGATAATGGGAAATACTGTGCAGCAACAATTATTGAACAACAATAATACAAAATTTTAACGTAGCAATTATTGAATCAATAAAATAAAATATTGAACAGTAATTACTGTAACAATTTTTGAGTAGTGCCTTCTTACGTAAGAATCAATAATTGGTGCAATACCGCGTGCTACTGTATTTTAACCACCGGGTATTCTAACAGTATTAACGGTAACAACTACGCCGTTATTTATAAATAACTTATACTTGTCATTTTTTTCATCCAATCGCTTTCCGTTATGGGGCCCACACAAGGCTGCGCCGTCGTACGAATATTCCCCGACAGCAAGAATATTCCATGACCAAACGAATATTCCCCGACAAAATGAATATTTTATAACCACTTGCTTATTTTGCAAAATTTGCACATTTCACCCATAACCAAAGTATTATATCAAATTAGCCCCTTATTATTCACAATAATATTTAGAGAAAATTTGATTTTATTCATTAATAAGTCGGGGTCTTACAGATGTCGTATAGTCTACTGATCATATCTGAGGCAGAGATCGTAGTAGAGCAAGATCAGATGAAGACAACGAGCACAATGACAGAAATCGTATAGTGTCAAGATCTGATCTCGGAGTCGTAGTGTCTGCACAGCTGAAGCTGAGACGTAGAGTGCAGAACTAAGACTTCAACAAATATGTTCACAACGCCAAGGCAGAATCGTAGAGCATATTTTGTGAGTATTTAGATACTTTGAGAGTTTTTATTCATCAGAGCAAGTTTCTTTCAGCCTTATACCGGTATTCCGACCAGAAGTACTGATATTTTGAGGTAAGGGATATTATTTTCTTCTTAATGATATTATTTTCTTCAATATCATTATGCTAAAATATTGATATGAGTTTTTATCAAATTTGGAACTTTTTGTGTCGGGGTTACTATTCATGTATACGACACTATTCACGTATACGGCACTATTCACGAATACGGCACTATTCACCGAAAAATAAAATTTTTCCTTTTTGTCCAAGATGTCTATTATGGTTACTATCTTTGATTGTATCCATGTTTGATCTTTATTTTTGAATTCTGCTTCACAATTGATTATTATGAAGTATTATTGATCTTGGATAAACTGTTATACGAATCCCTAATATGTGTCCTTCTGTCTCACTAGATTCGTTCTCTTTAAGATATTTTTCATCATCCTCAGTCCTAAATGATGATATTACTGAATATCTTTGGCCTGTAGTGCAAAGATGTATAATTACTTGATGAATATCTTTGGCCTGTAGTGCAAAGATGAACAGGTGTTGAGATGAACATGACCGACTGATGATACAAATGAATATCTTTGGCCTGTAGTGCAAAGATGAATATTTGGTTAAAGATGATTATTAATTTGATGTTACAGGGATAAAATATTGATGATGGACTTTTAAATCTTAGAAGATAGTAGAATTCTTTCTCTACTTGACTCTTCTAATGGTTTGCTGTTTCCGCTGCAGTTGTTGATCTAAAACTTGTTGTCGATTATATTTTATCAGATTTTTCCCTGTTGAAGACTAACGATAATTTGTTGTATATTATCTTAGTCATAATATTCTTTACTGGGCTAGTTGAGCTCACCCTTTTTCTTTTTGTTCCATTTTTCTTCTCAGGAGGTGAGAACATAGCAGGATCTAGTCGGGGTATGGAGTGATGGTTCTAGAAAGATGTATTAGCAGTCCTCACTATTTCTGTAAAATAGTGTTTGAATAATTGTAATGAGGATTTATTTGAGTGTGGATATTGTCTAGAAGACAATATTTGTATTTAAACTCACAGTATGTGTTGTCGTATTTTGCACGACAATTGTATTATTGAAGTTGTAGTTTGCTTTCTGTACCATGTATTTGGCGACTCAGAATGGGTGTTGTATACCTATTCTGGGGGCGTCACAGTTGGTATCAGAGCTTAGGGATATGATCCCTGGCTGAGATGTGAGACAAGAACTAGGAGGGGAGAGACGGGGAATTCCTTCGCTAGTATGACCTGACTAAGTTTATTTGGTGTTTATTTGGTCGGTCAGAGTATAGGGATAATATATGACATGACTATTAACCCTTGTTTTATGGCAGTATTTAAGAATGGCAGCTGAGAACGTTAATAATGGAGTAAATCAGACCGTGGAGACACCTTTGATCACTACCCAGGGGAACGTGCAACAGGAAGGCAATATTCCTCCTGTAAACAACGTTACCGAGCAAACGATGAATGATGGAATGTTTAGGAGCTTTTTGCAGTTCATGCAAAATCAGACGAGGGAGACTCGTGTGCAGAATAAGGGTGGAAATGATAACAACGCGCGGTTTGTCACAGCTAAGCAGTTCAAAGAATTGGGACCACCAGAATTTAAGGGAAAGCCGGATCCGATCATGGCGGAAACGTGGGTCAAGCAAATTATCAAGATATTTGATGTCTTGGGATGCACGGAGGAACAGAAGGTTCCATTCGCCACATTTATGTTCCGCGGTGAGGCAGACTACTGGTGGGAGTCTGTGAAGCGTACCCAGCCTGACGCACTCAACATGTCCTGGGAAATATTTCAAAAACTGTTCAATGACAAGTACTTTCCTGAAAGTATTCGTCATATGAAGGAGGTTGAGTTTATTAGACTGGAACAAAACAACATGACGGTGTCCCAGTACGAGGCGAAGTTTGCAGAGTTATCCAGGTTTGTACCTCATTTGGTCGAAAATGAGGAACGAATGACAAGGATGTTTCTGAGAGGTCTAAAACCCGAGATTCGGCAATATCTTATCTCTCATAAATTTTCTTTATATTCAGATGTTGTAAACAGGGCTCAATTATTAGAGCGAGATAATGAGTATGTGCAACCGAGGGACCACAACCAGGGTCATACCGGTGGCGGCAGTCATCGAAGCAATGAAAACCAGCAGGGAGGAAAACATTCGGACAAAAGCGGTAACCACTCTGGTGGTAATCGTGGTCGTGATAATAGAAGGAGCGAGTCGGGAGGAGATTTCAAGAAGAGAAGGTACAACAATGATAACGTGAAGACGTCAGCACAAACATCAACTGTTTCTAGGGGAGGAGAATGACCACCGGTCGTATGTTACAAATGTGGGAAAGAGGGACATATCAGCCCAAACTGCCCACAACAATCCAAGGTATGTTATAACTGTGGAAAGGAAGGTCATATAGCTCGAGAGTGTTTTGTAGCAAAACCAAGTTCAGCGGGGATGGTGACTCCAAAAGTTATCCCGGATAAGTCGAAATCAGCGGTTCCTGGAAGGGCGTTTGTCGTTACTGGCCAAAACGCGAGAAACCCGAACGAGGGGATCACGGGTAAGCTAATCTTGAATTCTTGCGAAGTTTATACTTTACTAGATACCGGTTCTATCCATTCTTTTATCTCTCCTGCTTGTGCTCAACGTTTAAACTTGACTCCGGAGAAATTGGACTTTAACTTATCTGTTGAAACTCCATTGGGTGAAACCTTCGTTACATCTACAGTTTATAAATCTTGCTTAATCCAAGTTGGAACCATCACATTACCTGTTGACCTTATCTCTTTAAAGATACTTGCTTTTGATGTGATTTTAGAGATCGATTGGTTAACTACTCATCATGCCAAATTGATTGCTTTTGTAAGGTTGTTAGTTTTCATATTCCTAAGCAACCTGTTATTCAAATTTAAGCAACCAAACCATTGAAGTTAAACTCTTTCATATCAAGCCGTAAAGTCATTCGTTTATTGAAAAACGAATGTCAAGCTTTCTTAGATATGTTATGGACTTGAATAAAAATACGTCAGATTTGAATTGTTAGTAAATCCCTGACGTATTTCCTGAAGAATTTCTTGGCCTACGCGTGATATTGAAATTTGTATCATCTTTGAATCTGGTACAAAACTCACTTCTAAAAATCGAATGGCTCCTATTGAACTTCAGGAGTTAAAAACCTAATTGTAGAAGTTTGTACCCGAGCCTTTATCTGGTGACTTCCTTTGTGAAATGCACTAAAGTCAGACTCTCCGTAGGGGACGCCATATTCGTGCGGTAGTAAACTGATAGGTGTCATTGTGACGTGCTATCCAAGATTGGGATATGAGTCACAATTGAGAGCAACCGAAGTCGGTGACCAAAGTACGAAGCTTTCTGGGCGTAACTAGTTACTATCGGAGATTCGTGGAAGGATTTTCTCGAATCGCTACTCCGTTAACTTAGCTGACTCGGAAAGATACAAAATTCGTATGGAGTGAGGAATGCGAGAAGAGTTTCCAAGAACTCAAGAGGAGACTCATTTCGGCACCTGTTCTGACAATACCATCTGGTTCGGATGGATTTGTTATCTACAGCGATGCTTCAGGCAAAGGGTTAGGATGTGTTCTCATGCAACATGGGAAAGTCATAGCCTATGCCTCACGATAACTCAAAGAATATGAGAGGAATTATCCTACTCATGATTTGGAGTTGGCAGCAGTCGTTTTTGCGTTGAAGATCTGGAGACACTACCTGTATGGGGAGAAAGTGGAGATCTATACAGATCATAAAAGCCTCAAATATTTCTTCACCCAAAAAGAACTCAACATGCGGCAACGACGTTGGCTTGAGCTGTTGAAAGATTACGATCATACCATCCAATACCATCCTGGAAAAGCAAACGTAGTAGCTGACGCATTGAGTAGAAGATCATATGCGGGTACGAGTGCAATATTGTTAACACAAAGGCCCATTTTGTATGACTTACAAATGATGGAGATAGAGATGAAGGCTCCAAGTACCCACATGATGATATCAAATATACGAGTAGAACCGACTTTAATCTATAAAGTTAAAGCTGCTCAAGCTACGGATATAGAGCTGATGCGTATGAAGAAGAAAGTGCAAGAAGGTGCTATTCCAGAAGCAAGAATCGATGAAGAAGGAATACTTCGAGTCAACTCCAGACTTTGTGTTCCTAACGATTTTGACTTGAAGCATAGAATAATGATGGAGGCACACAACACACCGTTTGCAATCCATCCTGGGAGTACCAAAATGTATCACGATCTTCGACATATATTTTGGTGGAGCAATATGAAAAGAGAGATCGTGGAGTTTATCTCGAGATGTTTAACTTGTCAACGTGTAAAAGCGGAGCATCAAGTACCAAAGGGTCCATTGCAACCACTTGAGATTCCGAAATGGAAGTGGGAACACATTACTATGGATTTTGTTACAGGTCTTCTTAAGGTTTCTCAAGGCATAGATGCGATTTGGGTTATTGTTGATAGATTAACCAAGTCCGCTCATTTCTTGCCGATACGTGAGACTTATTCCCTTGAACGTCTTGCTAGTATGTACGTGAACGAGATTGTGAGATTGCATGGCGTGCCAGTATCCATAGTTTCGGATCGTGACCCAAGATTCACTTCACGATTTTGGGTTAGCTTGCAGAAAGCTATGGGCACGGATTTACGATTCAGTTCAGCATACCATCCTCAAACGGACGGACAATCAGAGAGGACTATTCAAACTCTTGAAGATCTATTAAGACTTTGTGTCTTAGATCTCAAAGGGAGTTGGGATAAGTACCTACCATTGGTGGAATTCTCCTACAACAATAGTTATCAGGCGAGCATAGGTGTGGCTCCATTCGAGGCGTTGTATGGAAGAAAATGTCGTTCTCCAGTATGCTGGGACGAGGTGGGTGAAGCAACATTGTTGGGACCAGAGTTGGTACGCATTACTACAGAGAAGATCCAAACGATTCGACAACGTATACAAACGGCACAGGATCGACAAAAGAGTTATACGGATCTTCATCGGAAGGACGTGGAATTTAATATTGGGGATCATGTATTATTACGTGTTGCACCATGGAAGGGAGTTACAAGATTTGGGAAGAGAGGAAAGCTCAATCCAAGATTTGTTGGTCCATTTGAGATTCTTGAGCGAATAGGAAATGTGGCATATAGACTCGCATTACCTACAAGTATGTCTCGTGTTCATAATATTTTTCACATATCTATGCTTCGTAAATATGTTAAAGACCCGAACCACATTATTGAGTTAGAACCAGACGAGATAGCTGAAGATTTAACGTACGAGGAGGTACCTGTTAAGATCTTGGATAGGAAAGAGCATGTACTACGCACGAAGGTTATACCACAAGTTAAGGTTTTGTGGAGAAACCATGCTATTGAAGAAATGACCTGGGAGTTGGAATCAGAAATGAAAGTGAGGTATCCTCACCTTTTCGAAACATCAGGTACGTACGTCAATTTCGAGGACGAAATTTCATAAGGGGGGGGAGGTTGTAAGACCCCAACTTATTAATGAATAAAATCAAATATTCTCTAAATATTATTGTGAATAATAAGGGGTTAATTTGATATAATACTTTGGTTATGGGTGAAATGTGCAAATTTTGCAAAATAAGCAAGTGGTTATAAAATATTTATTTTTGGTCGGTGAATATTCGGTTGGTCGTGGAATATTCTTGCTGCCGGGGAATATTCGTACGACGACGCAGCCTTGTGTGGGCCCCATAACGGAAAGCGATGGGATGAAGAAAACGACAAGTATAAGTTGTTTATAAATAACGGCGTAGTTGTTACCGTTAATACTGTTGGAATACCCGGTGGTTAAAATACAGTAGCACACGGTATTGCACCAATTATTGATTCTTACGTAAGAAGGCACTACTCAATAATTGTTACAGTAGTTATTATTCAATATTTTATTTTATTGATTCAATAATTGTTGCGTTGATATTTTATATTATTGTTGTTTCAATAATTGTTGCTGCACAGTATTTTCATTTATCAGATCAATAATTCATATTATTTGAATAATATTATTAGATAACATTATTGGCAATGTCTAGAAAGTTCTGTCTAAGGAGAGGTTTGGTCATCTAATTGCGCGCCAGTAAGGAGAAATCCTTATTGGAAAGCCCCCTCTTTCCTGGGAACGGTCTGGTTGTCATAAATGTGATTCTGTAATATTATTTGTGAATAATTAATTATTGATTCATATGATAAGGAAATATTTATTTTATGTGGATATAAATGAGGGATATATTTTTGTGGTTAAAAATGAAGGAGTTAATGTGGAGGTTTTTGTCAGTATTTTTGTCGGAATGGAGGTATTAAAAATCAGGGTTTTTGAGATAGTTTGCGGGGGTTATAATTTTTAATCCGACCGTTGGATCGTGGTAATTTTTGGACATGTTATACATATATAAGTTGAGTATATGTCCACAAATTTTGAACCGTTAAAAATGAACGTATGATTTATTACGAATTTTACAAGATGACTCGTTCAGAAATTGTTGAATTTTCGGAGTTTATCATTTTGGTGGAAAATTCTAGAATTGGTGGGCCCCACTTGTGGTTGGTGAAGAAATGTGCTGAATTATATTTCAAATGTGGTGGGTGGGAATAGTAGCAGGTAAAACAATCAGGTTGCAGGTCAAACCTACCAAAATTTTCCTATAAATAGAGGGCTAAGTTAGAATTGAAAATCACACCAGAAACAAGTTTTCTCTCTTTCTCTCTCTAGATTATTGAGTGTATTTTGTGAGTATTTAGATACTTTGAGAGTTTCTATTCATCAGAGCAAGTTTCTTTCAGCCTTATACCGGTATTCCGACCAGAAGTACTGATATTTTGAGGTAAGGGATATTATTTTCTTCTTAATGATATTATTTTCTTCAATATCATTATGCTAAAATATTGATATGAGTTTTTATCAAATTTGAAACTTTTTGTGTCGGGGTTACTATTCATGTATACGGCACTATTCACGTATACGGCACTATTCACGAATACGGCACTATTCACCGAAAAATAAAATTTTTCCTTTTTGTCCAAGATGTCTATTATGGTTACTATCTTTGATTGTATCCATGTTTGATCTTTATTTTTGAATTCTGCTTCACAATTGATTATTATGAAGTATTATTGATCTTGGATAAACTGTTATACGAATCCCTAATATTTGTCCTTCTGTCTCACTAGATTCGTTCTCTTTAAGATATTTTTCATCATCCTCAGTCCTAAATGATGATATTACTGAATATCTTTGGCCTGTAGTGCAAAGATGTATAATTACTTGATGAATATCTTTGGCCTGTAGTGCAAAGATGAACAGGTGTTGAGATGAACATGACCGACTGATGATACAAATGAATATCTTTGGCCTGTAGTGCAAAGATGAATATTTGGTTAAAGATGATTATTAATTGATGTTACAGGGATAAAATATTGATGATGGACTTTTAAATCTTAGAAGATAGTAGAATTCTTTCTCTACTTGACTCTTCTAATGGTTTGCTGTTTCCGCTGCAGTTGTTGATCTAAAACTTGTTGTCGATTATATTTTATCAGATTTTTCCCTGTTGAAGACTAACGATAATTTGTTGTATATTATCTTAGTCATAATATTCTTTACTAGGCTAGTTGAGCTCACCCTTTTCCTTTTTGTTCCATTTTTCTTCTCAGGAGGTGAGAACATAGCAGGATCTAGTCGGGGTATGGAGTGATGGTTCTAGAAAGATGTATTAGCAGTCCTCACTATTTCTGTAAAATAGTGTTTGAATAATTGTAATGAGGATTTATTTGAGTGTGGATATTGTCTAGAAGACAATATTTGTATTGAAACTCACAGTATGTGTTGTCGTATTTTGCACGACAATTGTATTATTGAAGTTGTAGTTTGCTTTCTGTACCATGTATTTGGCGACTCAGAATGGGTGTTGTATACCTATTCTGGGGGCGTCACACTGCAGTGTCAGAAAGTCATGACATGTCACATCCACAGTCTACACCAAGCAAATTGAGATCTGTGAAGCAATTCAAAGACCTTTCAACGGCTACTTTCCTATGGGAAGATTGGGAAGGAGTATAAATCAGCTAGAGCTTCAAAAATCAAGGGTTGCTGGAGTTGTCGAGTTTAGAGTAATGGTGGACTGATCTAAACCACATGAGATAATGAGTCCGAAGGCTCACTCTACAATCCACCAAGAACACTTAGAGACAGAAGAAGAAAGAAGTAAAAGTGAGAGTTCTACTACAAGAAGAGTGTTCTGAACTGCCGAGAGAAAGAAGGGCATCAATGTCATCTTGATGCCCATCATGGGAAGACTCCAAGTACTAGAGAGAAGTGCTTACAGTCATCTTGGCAAGTCCATCATGAGAAGGCATCAAGTATTAAGAAAGAAGATCACCAACGCTATCATGGTGGCAAGCATGAGAAAATTTCTAAGTACCTAGCAGAAGAGCTTACAGTCATCTTAGAAACTCATCATGTGTAGCCATCAAGTATCAAGAAGAACGATCTTCATGGCAGTTCATCAAGGGACCATCAGAAGTGGTTGAGTAACTAAAGAAGTTGAGCATCATGCAACACTCAACTGCACTTCAAGGATGATCACGCCAAGCTGCTAAGTACAGAAGATGTTCAGAGCATAAAGACATCTTAGCAGCTCAGCACCAACTCCAACAAACAAGTAAACAACTCAACAACAAGAAGCCAGGGCCAGAGGGGTCCTTGTCCGGAGGGACTAAATGAAGTTCCAAGTCTGTTGGGCTTAAAGAGTTCCTAGGGAACTAAAGAAGTTCCAAGGCTGTTGGCCTTGAAGAGTTCTTAGTGAACTGAAGTCCCAAGGCTGCTGGCCTTGATAGAATCTTAGTGATTCAGGGTACTGCCCTTCCTTAGTGGAAATCCTGCTAGTTGAAAGCAGAAGAGTGGATTAGGAGCTTGAGTCTTTGAACCACTTAAATTCCCTTGTGTCTTTTACTTTATGTCATTTACATTATGTACTTATCTGCTATAACTGCTATGCATGTTTTAACTGCTTACAACCAAACTAACTCTAAGAGCAATGTACGTATGATTACGAATATATCATTGAAGGGGATCTTTTACTTATTCCGCTGTGCTTGAAGAGATTCTTATGTTTGTCATATGCTAATTCATTAACAATACAAAATAAATGAGAAAAATATTTGAAATTAAAAGGATCTATTCAACCCCTCTTCTAGATCTATTGTGCTTACTGGGAACTAACAAAATCCCTGTAGAGTTCAAATTGGATGAGAGCTGAATTGCCCACGTTATTGGATCACCACCCTTGACTTCTGCCATCTTTGTTAGTTCTAGGACATGAGGTCTCTACCATTAATAGGTCATATGAGCAGAGAATTGAAGTTTGGAGGCCAGAGCATAAGATTAATGAAAGAGAAAGAGATAGAGATAAATAGAGAGGGTTTGGTTAGTTGGTTATGACTGGTGGGGGTTATAATATACATATATGTATATAGTTTTAATTGGGTAATGTCTAAAATGTGGAAGTCAAGTTCATTGAAGGGTTAAGAAGGGCATGTGGGGTGATATTATGGAATTAGAATATTAGGGTTGTCCGAATAAATTTGTTTGGTAATGGCATGATTAGTTGAAAATAGTTATAGAAAAAGATAATTTTTTGAATTAATTAAGAAGTTTTATTTGTTAGTTTTATTCTGGCAAAAAATATTTGTCCACGGATATTACAGGTGCAATCTAAGCTTAAAAAATTACTCCGACATCAGTAAGCAAACTTTGTTTTCATCTTCTTTTGATGAGGAAAATTTGTGCAGTTAATATCCTAAATCCCAGAAGTAATAATATAATGTTTTTGAGAACTGCAACTGTTAAGAAGCTGGAAGTACAGGAGTGTAGGCGAAGAAAAATTTACATATTTCTCTTATAGATTATATACATACAGTTTTTAGCTCCACAAATTTCTCTTATAAAACACATTTGGTCTTGCTGCATCAATTTATAGATTATACATACAAAGTAAAGTTCGCAAACACCAATATCACTTACCGAAAGTTCTGATAGTCAATTGATTTACCAGGACAATTTTATCTTATTATTTTTATTACAGATGAAATTTGATTAAATGAATACATAAACTATAAGACAATGAGTGGACAAAAAAACACCCTCACCAAAATAAGACACAAATAAGCACTTCAAAAAGTGTATAAATCAATTATGTTCCGGGAATATTTATTTCAACAGTAAATCAAGATGACTCAAGTTAGGATAAGTTGTTTCAATATGTTCAAGGACTAAATGTTACTCTTATGCTCAATGTGACCTTAAAATTTAAGGTTACTATCAATAGTACTATTGGCCTTCTCATCTCTGGCAGCTATAACTACGACATGTCCTTGGATTGCAAGGATATACTGTCGTTGGAAGGAAGGTTGATATTGTGAAGTGAGTTTATTAGGGTTGAAAAGAGTAGCTTGATAAGGTAGGCATAGTAACTATATAAGGATAAAGAAGAGAAAAAAAATCCAGGGATTGCACCTAGATTTATTTGAATTTTGAAACACTGGTTAAGTTCATATTGCACTAAAATTGGCAGGGCTTTGAAGCTGTTTAAAATAAAACTCTCGTTGAATTTAATTTTCCGTATTCGAAAAAACCCGGATATTATCCGTATTCGATTTAAAGGTATCCGCAAATAAATAGATACGAATACGGAAATAAACGTATTCGTATTCATTTAACATCCGACCATAAATATATCCGGCAAATATCCAGATTCTAATCTGTATCCAGAATTCAAATATCCAGATTCTAATCTGTATCCAGAATTCGTATACAAATAACTTTTATATATATATATATATATATATATATATATAGATATTAATTATTATATAATATGTAGAATACTTTTTTTAAAATGACATTCCTTATATAATAATTCGTTTTCACTATCATACGAAAATTATTTTAAAAATATATCATTTCAATTCTAAAAAGTAGGAAATAACACTTTTATTCTAATATTAATAAAATGAAATAAACTGATTTAAGTATAGTTAATAGATTTTTACTATTATAAAATTAAAATATCTAAAATGTATAATTTACCAAGAAAATTATATACTAGAAGATCAAAACTATAGTTATTAGCTTATTATAAATTTTTTACTTTCAAAACTTACTTGCAATGTTGGGAGACGGAAACAATAAACAATATAATTTTATTGTTAAAATGTATTAAGTCTGAATTATTTTAGAACTAATCTAGAAGGAGGTTGAATAATTAATTTACCTTTATGAATTTTCGGGTGGAGAGAGTATTTATCACTTTTATTTGCCCAATTATTTAAAAATTAGAAGTCCAAATATTTAAAGCAAGTACAAAGTAATTTTTGGATCAAGTTGGATTAACTAGTTGTCAGTTGTCACATATACATTATATGCAAGACCCCAACTTTTATGAATAAAGATTAATTTTTCTCGAAATATATTTTTGAATATTATGGTGTGGATTTGTTATATTATTATAGTTGTGGGTAATATTTATAAATTTTGCAAAGTAAACAAGTTGCTATAAAATATTTGATTGGTCGGGGAATATTCGTTTTAGCAGGAAATATTCGTACGATGACATAATCATTGGTGGACCCCACAACAGAAGTATTGTCGTAGTTAGAAAACGACAAAAATATCTTTTTATAAAAATAACGGCGAAAGTTTACCGTTAAACTGTTGAACTACCCGGTGGTAAAAGTACAGTAATACGCGTGGTTGCATAGTAGCACACTGTATTGATTATTGATGCTTACGTGAGAAGTCACACAGTTATACTCAATTATTGCTACAGTAATTGCTGCATAATATCTCTCATATTATTGATTCAATTATTGTCACAGTATCAATATTTTTATATTATTAAATCAATAATTGAGACGACAAAGTTATTTATATTATTATTTGTAATATTGATGATGTCTAGAAAGTTCTGTCGAGGAGAGGTTTGGTCACCTAACTGCGCGTCAATAGAGAGAAATCCTTATCAAAAAGCCTCCTCTTTCTTGGGAATGATCTGGTTGTTAAATATTGTGAGTTATAATGTTAATGATGAATAAGTTCGTGTTGATGAAAGATGAAATTGATAGTTCCATTGTGTTGGGATTATTAATGTTAGTAGAAATCAACATTTATTTCGATAATAATTGTTGTCTGGAGGTTATATTGACCAATCGGGTAATTAATCGAATAAATGAGCAATTAATTATTATTAATTCACATGTTTATAGATATTTTGTTCACATGTGTGTACTATTATTTCACATGCATGTACTATTAGGGGAGGTGGTGCAAGATTGATAATACTTGCATGACTAAATTAAAAATGGAGGTATAGATGAAGGTACTATACTGTAACTATTTTTTTCACATGTATAGAACTATTGATTCACATGAATGTACTATTGATTCACATGATGTACTATTAGGGGAGGTGGTGCAAGTTTGATAATACTTGCAGGACTAAATTAAAAATGAATGAAAAGATGAAGGTATTATACTATAATATTTTGAGCCCCAAAACGTGCAATTATCGAAACTATATTTTCCTATAAATAGAAGCTCATTCTTCTTTCATTCTCGCCAATTCACTAAGACTAACAATAGTAATTATAGAGAGAGAAGCTATAGAGAGAAAGAAGAAGAGTAGTCTGTTACCTCACTATTCCAGTATCCAGTCTTCTTCTGAGGTAAGGAATATTATTTTTGTTCAGTATTCATAAGGAATACTATTTTCTTCTATACTCTGTAGTATGTGAGTAATATTATTTCGTCTCGTATTCCTGATTATACCCTCATTTTGATAAAGTATTGCTTCTATACTCCGTAAAATTAATAGAATATCCTTGAAATTTACGCTTCATCTAGTATCGTTTCACAAGAATATTTTCTGCACATCCTTGTTAAATTTTAAGCTTTTCATGTCGGAGTACTGTCTATGAGTACTATTCATTTATACGGTACTATTCACGGGTACTATTCACAAAGTACTATTCATAAAATACTATTCACGAAGTACTATTCATGAGTATTATTCACGGGGTACTATTCTCGAAGTACTATTCACGGGGTACGATTCACCCGGAGTACTATTCATGACAAAAATTAATTTTTTTTGTCTAAATCATTTTTGATACAATATCATTCTTGAATTTTACTCCACAAAGTAGTACCATGTTGACAATTTGAACATTATTGAATTTTGGATAAATTAAATTATAAATATTTAAAAATTTATCCTTTGTTTCTTTTAATTGAATTCTTATATCATTGTCATCATCCTCATACTTATATTGTGAAGAAAGTCATCTTTGACTTGCGTGCATAGATGGACTGTTGATTGATATGATTATAACAAGAGATCATTCAGTATAATCATGACCCGTAATGTTACAAATGATGTGGTAAAAATCTTCATTGGCCTGTAGTGCATTGATGGACAGTTGTTGGTATGATTATGACCAGAAATTATTTGGTATAATAATAACCATTGATGATTACATGAATTTCCTTGGCCGTGGTGCAGGGATGATTCGATGATGTGGCTTATTTATTAAGCTGAGTCTCAACGGTAAAGTTGATGAAAAACCTTTTTAAAATCATAAAATATAGTAGATATCATGCTCTACTTGACTCTTCTAATGGATTGCTTGTTCCGATGCAGTTAAACTTGATATTTATTGTATTTTATCAGTTTAACACTGTTGAAAGCTAATGATAATTTATTCTGCATTATCTTAATCATAATATTTCTTACTGGGCTAGTTGAGCTCACCCTTTTGCTTTCATTGTTCTATTTAGGAAATGAGAAATAGCCGGGAATAGTCGGGGAATAGAGTGACGGTCCGAGATGGTGGGTATAGTAGTCCTCACTATTTTATGAAATAGTGTGATAATAAATATAATGAGGACTTCATTTGAATTTGAATACTGTCTATGAGACAATATTCGTATAAAAACTCTAAGCTACGCTGTTGTCGTATTGTATAAAAGAAGTTTATATTTGATTTATGTACCCTGTATTTGGCGACTCAAAATGGGTGGATGTATATCTATTTTAGGGGCATCACATTATAACTCGCATTCTCCAAAAATATAATGAACTAAAATAAAATTTTTATAATTATGTAAATTGTAATCTATGTATTAAGGATAAATTATAAATAAAAGTTCCCATAAACATATTATTAAAGTTTTAATCAAGTATTTGAGAAAAAATAATTAAATATTCTATGTAAACTTTTGAATGGATATCTAAATATTAATAAGTAGAGCATTCATTTTGAAATTTATGATTTCAAAAAAGATGAAAATTTATTTGAATTGTAATTTAGAACATTGATAATTGTATTTAAATATTTATTATAAATAAATAAATTTTCATTCATTCATTAATAAACTATATTTTAAAACTCAATTTTTTTTATTCTAGTTATAGTTAGGGGTGTAAATGGTAACCGAAAAATTCATATTCGTCTGCATCCGTATTCGAAAAAAAATGAATATTATTCGTATTCGGTTCAAAGGTATCCGTAAATAAACGAATACGGATACTACTTTATCTGAATTTGTATATATCCATTTACACCCTATCTATAAATTTTATAAATTAAATTTGAGCAACTTAATATTCGATTTGACTCAACTCAGTTCAGTTCGATTCATTTACAGCGTTACTTGTGTTCCTACTTCCTACACCTACGTAAAGATCAGAAATTGTGTTGATTAGCTTACGGGCCAATTCCAGTGGATTGGGTCAAACTTTAAGGTATTTTAAAGGGTTTAGTTAAACTTCTTTGGAATGTAGTAGGAATTATAGTAGTAGTATAAAATTTTCTACTCGGGCCCTACCCGGCCAACCCATAACGTAGAAGACTAATTACTCCACTAGGATGATATATATATATATATATATATATATATATATATATATATATATATAGATGTAGTTCGTTTCTCCAACGAACTGGAGGGAGTGAACTAAGAACAAATCGACTATAAAAATATTTTTTTTCCGTCGCTATAGCATAGAAAGCCGATTTTTTATGCTATAGCGACAGAAAAAACCGTCGCTATAGCCGGTTCGCTCCCTCCAATTCGCTGGAGAAAGCTGAGCTATATATATATGGGAAAAATGTATGTACACAATTGTGTATTATACAGTCGGCTATGACGACAGTTTTTTGGGCTATATCGACGGTTTCACTTGAAACCGTCGCCATAGTCGTACTGTGTAATACACAGATGTGTATATACATATAGACCTATATATATACTATATCCTAATTATTGCTCAGTCAATTAAAAAAAAATAAAAGATTTATCATGTATATTTGCAATATTAACATATTAAATAATTAAGGGTGACAGATTCTTCCAATTAATATTGTTAGTATAAAATAACACAATGTATATCTATCACACTTTTTAGTGATTCTGGTTTTGTATGCCATGTAAATATTTTCACCAAATTATGCGATTCATTTCATAAAAAGATTAGTATTATTTACATAATATGTAAATATTAAGGATATATATATATATATATATATATATATATATATATATATATATATATATATATATATATATATATATATATATATATATATATATAGCAAGTTGTGATTTTGAATGTGACTTTTGTTGTTTAAGACTTTTAAGTATACTTGGGTAACCTTTTCAATATATAGGTTGGTTAACTTTGAATAAAATTATTTTTTATAAAAATATTTCTTTTGTACATGATAACATAAATTGCCCCTTTCATACGAACACATCCAAAAATAAATTTTAAAAATTAAATCAAATAAGAAATAATTGCCCCTTGAAGGATATACTAGTTCTACTAATAAATAATGAAATTGCATTCAGCCTCCTCTCCAATTTAAAATTTATGCCACTATATTCATCGATCAGATCTTTACCAATTTTAAATAATTAAACATGTCTCCACTATCTAACATGTATTGTGGAAATTGAAAATCATATGTTAAATGTTGTATGTCAAGGGAAGCAATCAAAATACCACAAATATTCGATAAAGATTTACATGATTCGATTAAAAAAAATATTTCATATTTATGTTCTAATTATTTTATCTCAAAAAATTATGTATCGAGTAAAAAAACATAAATTATCAAGAATAATAATATATCACTTTTACATTATGGAAAGCCACTCTCTAATGCAACATAAACTTAGAGGGACAATTTCACATTTCAGTCGATTTAGAACTAATATCACAAGAAGAGTCCTGTTATACATCGTGAAAGTTTTTAGTCGAATTATGATATGTAAGTATTTATATCTCTTAAAATGACGTCGTTTGACAACTGGAAAAGTAAGAAGTCTCGTCTGCAATTTAATAATGCAGATGCTTGATTCATTCTAATGACGCCAGAAACCTAGGAAACTGAAAAGTCTCGTCCACAATTTAATACTACGGATGCTAGGTCTATCATAAATATAATACGATCAAGTACTGCAAGCTTCATAATTCATAGCATGACTTTTGGATCTCATCTAATTTTGACAGTAGCGATCTGGAGAAGTAGAAGAATTTGATTTAAGACTCAAGAATTTTCTATTTCTTCTTGTATATTCTTATTCACAAATTAATTAAAAACTTTTAATTTCTCAAATTGAAATATGCATACATTAATTCAATGCAACCATTGTTTCAATATACTCTGCTGGGTAAGACCGTCTCCGTATATGCGTCGGGTATGGTGGAGTGAAGTCCAATTCTGAGGGTCTGGTTGTCTGTCTTCGGAGTTAATTGATTACGTCAAGCATATCAACCTTTGTCACATACTGACTTGTTGTATGGACTTTCTGAGGGATTGTAATGTATTGTTGCATTGGTGGTGTATATGGTAAGGAGATCGGCTGGTGTACACTGGCATCATTGTGACTCCCCCAAAATTAGGTATACATCACCCATCTTGAGTCGTCAGATACATGGTACATAATTAAAATACAACTTAATAATACAATTGTCATGTACAATACGACAAAACATAAACTGTGAGTTTGAATACAAATATTATCTTCTAGAGAGTATCCATACTCAAAAGGAGTCCTTATTACAATTATTATCACACTATTTCACAGAATAATGAGAACTACTAATGCTATCCTCTGGACCATCACTCCGTTTCCCGACTCGTCCCAACTATATTCTCATTTCCTGAAGAGAACAGTGAAAGAAAGGGTGAGCTCAACTAGCCCAGTAAGAAATATTATGACTAAGATAATGCAAAATAAATTATCATTAGTCTCCAACAATGTTAAACTGATAAAATATAATAGACATCAAGTTTAACTGCAGTGGAACAAGCAATCCATTAAAAGAGTCAAGTAAAAAATAAAATCTACTATCTTTTATGATTTAAAAGGTTTTTCATCACTGTTATCGCTGAGACTCAGCTAAATAAATAATCCACATCATTGAACCACCCCTGCACTACGGCTAATGATATTCTTTAGTATCACGACCACAATTATCCATGCACTACGGGCCAAGAATATTTGTGTATTCATTAATGGTCATGATCATGCCAACAACTGTCCATCAATGCACTACGGGCCAATGAGGACTTTTACCACATCATTTGTAACATTACGGCCATGATTATACCGAATAATCCCTGGTCATAATCATACCAAGTCCATCTATGCACTACAGGCCACAGATGACTTTCAACATATTATAAACATGAGGATGATGACAATTCAATAAAACAAGTTCAAGAATTAATTTATCCAAGAATTAATAACGTCCAAATTGTCAACATGATACTGCTTTGTGGAGTAAAATTCATGAATGCTTAGAAGAATATTTTCATGAAAAAATACTAGATGGAGCGCAAATATCAAGGATATTCGACTAATTTCATGGAGTATAGAAGTCAAAATTTTAACCAACTGAGTATAATAACGAATGGAATAACAAAAAAAATCACCATGCATGCGGTACTTCGCATAGACAGATTATTCCAACAGAATAATAAGTAACGAAACCAGGTCAGGTGAAATTCGCACCGACATGATGTTCCAACAGAATAATACAGACGGAACCAGGTCCAGCATAAAACGCGCAGACATGATATTCTAACAGAATAATAATAAAGGCGGAACCAGGTCCGGTGTAAAACACACAGACATGATGTTCTAACAGAATAATAATAAAGACGGAACCAGGTCTGGTGTAAAATACACAGACAGGATGTTCCAACAGAATAATAATAAAGACGGAACCAGATCCGGTGTAAAATACACAGACAGGATGTTCCAACAGAATAATAGAAGAATGTCACCAAGTATAGGGTAGACCGCGTATACAGGTTATTGCAACAGAATAATAAGCAATGGAATAACAACAGTTCTCTTCTTGAATAAGAAAGAATAACACCCCTTACCGTAAAAGAAACTGAATATAAGAGTAGAGAAGTAGCAGAATACTTTGCTATAGTTTCTCTATAATTTTTCTCTCTCTAGAATTTCAGTGAATTTGTAAGAAATAATGAAGGAATGAGCTTCTATTTATAGGAGAATAGAAGGGGTACTGTTTAGAAAATAATATGGACGCAACAATTTTATAACTCACGGATGCTTGACTGATGCATTAATTCACGGATGAAAAAAAATATTGCTAACTCATAGATGCAAAAAGTCCATCCTTCAACCAATAAGAATTAAGCAACAATATAATATATATATATATATATATATATATATATATATATATATATATATATACACACACACACACACACATAAACCACACATGTTTTCAATTTATATATAACCATATTATATAACCACCACTTGATTTTTATCCCCCAAAAACCAACATCAATCCCCCACACCCCCAAAATCACTTTCACTACACTCTTACACCTTTCACTATCACACACCCACTCACATCTTACACCCATCACTATCATACTAACTTTCCCACCATTTTCCACTTACACATATATTATATATATACACACATCATATATATATATATATATATATATATATATATATTCCCTCCCCTATACGTAACTCCCTCCCACCCTCATTTCAAAATCAGTTTTTCAACATATATGGGCCCCACTTTTAAATAATTTTCTACCGATTATTTTAAAAAATGGGTAAATAGGGGTCCATATAATAATCAAAATTGACAACAATTACTATAGCAATAATTGAACAAAATTGAGTGACTTCTCACGTAAGCATCAATTATCAATACCGTGTGCTACTATGCAACCACGCGTATTACTGTACTTTTACTACCTAGTAGTTTAATAGTATCAATGGTAAAACTTCTGCCATTATTTTTATAAAAATATTTTTGTCGTTTTCTCAATCCGACAATAATTCTGTTGTGGGGTCCACCAATGATTGCGCCGTTGTACGAATATTCCCTGTTAAAACGAATATTCCCCGACCAATCGAATATAATATAACAACTTGCATACTATGCAAAATTTATAAATATTAGCCACAACTATAACATTATATCAATTTCACTCCATAATATTCAAAAATAATATTTATAGAAAATTTATCTTTATTCAAAAAGTTGGGGTTTTACAATCTCCCATTCTTAAGAAATTTCGCCCTCGAAATTAGGGTACGTACCTGGTATGTCGAAGATGTAAGGATACCTTGATTTCATTTCAGATTCTAACTCCCAAGTCATTTCCTCAACATCGTGGTTTCTCTACAAAACTTTGACTTGAGGTATAACCTTGGAGCGTAGAATATGTACTTTCTTATCCAAGATTTGAACAGGAACCTCTTCATACGTTAAGTCTTCCGCTATTTCGTCAGGTTCTAACTCAATAATGTGGTTCGGGTCTTTCACATATTTACGTAATATGGATACGTGAAAAACGTTATGAACACGAGACATACTTGGCGGTAAAGCGAGTCTATAGGCTACAATTCCTACTCGATCGAGGATTAAAAATGGGTCGATGAATCGAGGATTGAGCTTTCCTCTCTTTCCAAATCTCGTAACTCCTTTCCATGGAGCAACTCGTAATAACACATGATGTCCTATTTCAAATTTCACGTCCTTTCGATGAAGATCAGCATAACTCTTTTGTTGATCTTGTGAGGTTTTTATACGTTGCCAGATCGTTTGAATCTTTTTCGTAGTCATACGTACCAACTCCGGTCCCAACAATGTTGCTTCACCCACCTCATCCCAGCATACTGGAGAACGACATTTCCTTCCATACAACGCTTCGAATGGAGCCATGCCAATACTTGCTTGATAACTGTTGTTGTAGGAAAATTCCACCAATGATAAGAACTTGTCCCAACTTCCCTTGAAATAAAGGACACAGAGTCTTAATAGATCTTCAAGAGTTTGAATAGTTCTCTATGATTGTCCGTCCGTCTGAGGATGATATGATGAACTAAATCATAAATCCGTGCCCATAGCTTTTTGCAAACTAACCCAAAATTGTGAACTGAATCTTGGGTCTCGATCAGAAACTATGGATACTGACATACCATGCAATCTTACAATCTCGTTTATGTACATACGAGCAAGACGTTCAAGTGTATAAGTTTCTCGTATTGGTAAGAAGTGAGCAGACTTGGTCAATCTATCAACAATGACCCAAATTGCATCAATGCCTTGAGAAACCTTGGGAAGACCAGTAACGAAATCCATGGTGATGTGCTCCCACTTCCATTCTGGAATTTCAAGTGGTTGCAATGGACCTTTTGGCACTTGATGCTCCGCCTTGCCTCGTTGACACGTTAGATACCTTGAGATAAACAACGCTATCTCTCTCTTCATATTGCTCCACCAAAATGTATGACGAAGATCACGATACATTTCGGTACTTCCAGGATGGATTGCAAACGGTGTGTTGTGCGCCTCCATCATGATTTTATACTTTAACTCAGGATCGTTAGGAACACAAAGTCTGGAGTTGACTCGAAGTATTCCTTCATCATCGATTCTTGCTTCTAGAATAACGCCCTCTTGAATCTTCTACATTCATCTGCTCTGAGTATGTAGCTTGAGTGACTTTAACTTTATCGATTAAAGTCGATTCTACTCATATATTCGTTATCTTCACGTGGGTTCGTATATTCGCACTTGTAAACGCATACGATCTTCTACTCAATGCGTCAGCTACCACGTTCGCTTTTCCACGATGATATTAAATGGTACGATCGTAATCTTTAACAGCTCGAGCCAACGTCTTTGGCGTATGATACGTTCGTTTTAAGTAAAGAAATATTTGAGGGTTTAAGAAATGGGTTTTGTACCGGGTTCAAGGTCGATACAAAATTCAATTTCACGTTCTGGGGGTAGGCCAGGAAGTTCTTCGGGGAATACGTCAGGAACTTTATTAACAACAGAAATATCATTCAAAGTTGACGTATTTTTGTTTAGATCTGTGACATGAGCTAAGAAAGCTTGACATCTATTTTTCAATAAACGAATAGCTTTATGGCTTGAGATGACAGTGATTGATTTTAATGGTTTGGTTGCTTGAATTCGCATAACAGGTTGGTTAGAAATATGAAAGTTAACAACCTTATGAAAAGCATGATGAGTAGTTAACCAATCGTTTCCAAAAATCACATATTGACAGGTAACGTGAAAGTGTCGATTTGAATCAAACAAGATTTATAAATAGTGGAGTTAACGAAGGTTTCTCCTAACAGAGTTTCAACAGATAAGTCAAAGTCTAATAAAAAAAAATTTTAAGAGCCAAGTTTAAACATTGAACACAACTAGGTGAAATACAAGAGTGGGTAGAACCAGTATCGAATAAGGTACAAACTTCGCAAGGGTTTATGATTAGCTTACCCGCGATAACTTCATTTGGGTTCCTCACTTGTTGGGAAGTCATGACAAACGCTCTCCCTTGAACTACCCGGCTTTGACTTGTCTGGGGTAGCATTTGGTGTCATCACAATCGTTGGAATTGACTTTAATATAGGGTATATTCCACCCTCAACTGCTTCATCGTACTCCTGCTTCATGATCTGAATCATCAATCTTCGATCCATACCGAGTTCAGATTGATCGCTCTGTACAGGGTAATTCAAAACTCGATGTTGGGTTCTCCCAATTGCTGTCCAAAAAGAAAAATGTATATCATCTATTTTAGCCTTTTTGGATCGGACGTCTCTTTCTACAATATCAACACGTCGCGCGGCTTTTACCCACGCATCCTTTATTCTCACTTGTTCAGTTGTTTCTTCTTTCAGCTGATCCTTGATATTTGAATTATCAGATTCCAACTTTAATATCTTACACTCTGCCAAAGCGTGATTTTGTTCGAGCATCATATATTGGGTAACACAATTTTGAATCGTTACATCTCTTTGCTCCACGACCGCCTACCGTTCTTCAGCCTGCTCTTCTAACTCATGAACACGATTTTGTAATTCTAAGTTTTGATCATAAATTTCTTCTAACCAATTCTCCTCAGGTTCCTCTTCTTCCTCTTTTTCCTCACTCTCAGTTGCTACCTCTGCCACTAGCTCGGGTGCAACTATTAGTTCTTCACTTACCACGTAGATATCTCTAATTTCTTCTTCGCCTGATATTACATTATCTTGGTTAGTGATTAGAGGTGTCACGGTCTCATTCACTCCATTGTTGACATTTTCAACTGCCATTTTCAAATACTGCCACAAAACAAGGGTTTATTAACATGTCACATATTATCAATATACTATGACCAACCAATTAAATAACAAATAAACTTAGGTAGGTTATATTAGTGAAAGAATTTCTCGTCTCTCCCCTCCTAGTTCTTGTCTCACACCTTAGCCAGGGATCATATCCCTAAGCTCGATACCAACTGTGACGCCCCCAAAATTAGGTATACATCACCCATCTTGAGTCATCAGATACATGGTACAGAATTCAAATATAACTTAATAATACAACTGTCATGTACAATACGACAAAACATAAACTGTGAGTTTGAATACAAATATTATCTTCTAGAGAGTATCCATACTCAAAAGGAGTCCTCATTACAATTATTATCACACTATTTCACAGAATAATGAGAACTACTAATGCTATCCTCTGGACCATCACTCCGTTTCCCGACTCGTCCCAGCTATATTCTCATTTCCTGAAGAGAACAGTGAAAGAAAGGGTGAGCTCAACTAGCCCAGTAAGAAATATTATGACTAAGATAATGCAAAATAAATTATCATTAGTCTCCAGCAATGTTAAACTGATAAAATATAATAGACATCAAGTTTAACTGCAGCGAAACAAGCAATCCATTAAAAGAGTCAAGTAGAAAATAAAATCTACTATCTTTTATGATTTAAAAGGTTTTTCATCACTGTTATCGCTGAGACTCAGCTAAATAAATAATTCACATCATTGAACCACCCCTGCACTACGGCCAAGGATATTCTTTAGTATCACGACCACAATTATCCATACACTACGGGCCAAGAATATTTGTGTATTTATTAATGGTCATGATCATGCCAACAACTGTCCATCAATGCACTACGGGCCAATGAGGACTTTTACCACATTATTTGTAACATTACGGTCATGATTATACCGAATAATCCCTGGTCATAATCATACCAAGTCCATCTATGCACTACAGGCCACAGATGACTTTCAACATATTATAAACATGAGGATGATGACAATTCAATAAAACAAGTTCAAGAATTAATTTATCCAAGAATTAATAACGTCCAAATTGTCAACATGATACTGCTTTGTGGAGTAAAATTCAAGAATGCTTAGAAGAATATTTTCATGAAAAAATACTAGATGGAGCGCAAATATCAAGGATATTCCACTAATTTCATGGAGTATAGAAGTCAAAATTTTAACCAACTGAGTATAATAACGAATGGAATAACAAAAAAAATCACCATGCATGCGGTACTTCGCATAGACAGATTATTCCAACAGAATAATAAGTAACGAAACCAGGTCAGGTGAAATTCGCACCGACATGATGTTCCAACAGAATAATACAGACGGAACCAGGTCCAGCGTAAAACGCGCAGACAGGATATTCTAACAGAATAATAATAAAGGCGGAACCAGGTCCGGTGTAAAACACACAGACATGATGTTCTAACAGAATAATAATAAAGACGGAACCAGGTCTGGTGTAAAATACACAGACAGGATGTTCCAACAGAATAATAATAAAGACGGAACCAGATCCGGTGTAAAATACACAGACAGGATGTTCCAACAAAATAATAGAAGAATGTCACCAAGTATAGGGTAGACCGCGTATACAGGTTATTGCAACAGAATAATAAGCAATGGAATAACAACAGTTCTCTTCGTGAATAAGAAAGAATAACACCCCTTACCGTAAAAGAAACTGAATATAAGAGTAGAGAAGTAGCAGAATACTTTGCTATAGTTTCTCTATAATTTTTCTCTCTCTAGAATTTCAGTGAATTTGTAAGAAATAATGAAGGAATGAGCTTCTATTTATAGGAGAATAGAAGGGGTACTGTTTAGAAAATAATACGGACGCAACAATTTTATAACTCACGGATGCTTGACTGATGCATTAATTCACGGCTGAAAAAAAATATTACTAACTCATGGATGCAAAAAGTTCATCCTTCAACCAATAAGAATTAAGCAATAATATATATATATATATATATATATATATATATATATATATATATATATATATATATAAACCACACATGTTTTCAATTTATATATAACCATATTATATAACCACCGCTTGATTTTTATCCCCCCAAAACCAACATCAATCCCCCACACCCACAAAATCACTTTCACTACACTCTTACACCTTTCACTATCACACACCCACTCACATCTTACACCCATCACTATTATACTAACTTTCCCACCATTTCCCACTTACACATATATTATATATATACAAACATCATATATATATATATATATATATATATATATATATATATATATATATATATATATATATATATATTCCCTCCCCTATACGTAACTCCCTCCCACCCTCATTTCAAAATCAGTTTTTCAACACATGTGGCCCCCACATGTGGCCCCCACATATGGGCCCCACTTTTAAATAATTTTCTACCGATTATTTTGAAAAATGGGTAAATAGGGGTCCATATAATAATCAAAATTGACAACAATTACTATAGCAATAATTGAACAAAACTGAGTGACTTCTTACGTAAGCATCAATAATCAATACCTTGTTCTACTATGCAACCACGCGTATTATTGTACTTTTACTACCGATTAGTTCAACAGTATCAATGGTAAAACTTCTGCCGTTATTTTCATAAAAATATTTTTTGTCGTTTTCTCAATCCGACAATAATTCTGTTGTGGGGTCCACCAATGATTGCGCCGTTGTACGAATATTCCCTGCTAAAACGAATATTCTCCGACCAATCGAATATAATATAACAACTTGCATACTATAAAAAAATTATAAATATTACCCACAACTATAACATTATATCAATTTCACTCCATAATATTCAAAAATAATATTTATAGAAAATTCATCTTTATTCAAAAAGTTGGGGTTTTACAATCATGCAAAGCTTGCATTGCTTGTACTTGTTGGTTTGTTCGTTGGGCGTGACTCGGTATAGTCGGTATCTGCACTTGTGAAAATGCTGGGAGTGTGGTGAGAATGATGATTGGTTGAGGCTGGCTCGTTTCCATTCTGGATTGTGGTACATCACCACTATTTTGGGGCTCTAAATGGATGACTGGAATCGGCTGACTCTCCATTGCTGGAGGCACATTCTTATTTTCCTTGTTGACATCCACTCTTGCTCGTTCTACCTGCGAACTTACTGGAAACATAGTTTTGAAGGTTGGAATCTGCATTAACTGCTGACGAAAATTTCTCATCTCTTCCTGTTACTTTCGCATTTCTGATATCATGCCCATCATCATCCCTTGTCCTTCTCTTGACTCCTTTAAGACCTTGAACATCTCCAACTGCACAACATTCGTGGTTATTTGGTCTCCACTTGCTTCCTCACCTTGTCTTCCTGTGTCCATCTGCTTGACATTAGTTTATTGTTGATCAACCATATGTGGTGATGTTGAACTTCCTTCAGAAGCATCTTCTACGAGGGGTTGATCGAGATCCAGATTCGTGCCTTGGAAATGTTGATTTGTTTGCCTTGGAACCGGATCCGGTGAAGTAATGCTAGGTGTTGGTGAAACTCTTTCTATAGTTCTCCTACTTCGAGTCTTGGGCATACCCTTCACGAATTCTACACCTCTCTAGCAGAGTCGCCAAATAAATGTGGGTAAAGAAACCGTACCTTACTAGAGTTAGGTTTTCGTGTTGGCCGAGAAGGAGAGAAATCCACAAAGAGTACGGTCTTGATTGACTGATTGAAGAGGGGAGAAGAACATGTAAGCGATTACTCGAGTAACACGGGACAGAACTCTGAGAATTCAAGAGAATTCTTCAAAGTCTTCAGTTCAGAGAGAAAAAAATAATCCCCTTCTATTGAAATGAAAGGAGTATTTATAGAATTTCATGAAAAATGGTCACGTGCCTGGGTCTTATGCATGACATGTGATTTCAGAAGAAATTACAGAAATATCCTTAGTTACTTAAGTAATGTCTAAATCATCAAATGAGCAACCTCCGTGAGCCTTCTATCTCGAGACATGTGGATGCTTCTCCTAATTCATTTTATTTTTCTTAGATCACATGTGAACCCTAATTTATACGCGGGCTCACAAAATCTTAAACAATGCAAAATTATATATTACAAAATTAAATTTACAAACATACTTAAAACCAACTTTAACAGAGAATTTTAAACTATACACTGCAACTATAACTATAAGAGATGTGATTTCTATTGTAAAAATCATAATATGTCATCGGAACCATTTATTCGCTTTTTTAGTGCAATTTTTACAGTTTTAGGTGTAATTTCGATTGCCGAATCGGTTCTCGCTCTCTACTACCTCTGGTAAGTGGTAACAAACAAGTACTGAAGTACCTAAACTAAACTCCAATTGCACATTTCTTCTGCACAGGCACCCGCGTGAACTATGTAATGACACTACTACCCTTCGCGCTTTGAATTGTCCCATCACACAAATCCAAAAATCCATAACGGTTCAGCTGTAATGAACACAGTTTTTTCAGGGTAAAATCGTCATAAAAGACTCAAAAGGATCGATAAAGTCTTGAACCACATAAGGCCTTTTATATTTAAACTCCCAAGGACTCTACGCTGTTGGACATTTTCACAGTCCTGGCTGTTTTCGTCTTTTTCATCTCCTTCTCTTTCTCTCTCCTCCTCCTACTCTGGCTTATTTCTCCCATTTCAAACTCTGATTTTTCTTGCAAAAAAACACCCCACCAAAATCCACTTAATACTCTACTCCAACCGCCGGATTCCCTACCCCTTGAACTTTCAGACCAAATACCCATCAAAACCCATAAATTTTATCTCTCTATAAACCACCATTGAAGAAAGAAGAGTCTCATCAGAGCTAGAAATTTCAAAATGCCAGCTCTGTACTGAGGTTTCTTCATTAGGTAAGTCTTTACTCTTTATAGAGCTCAGTACAGTACAGTTCCTTTTATTTTATATTAATTTTATTCTGTTCTTTGAAATTTTTCGATATTCTATTATTTAGTATTTTGTTATATTAAAAACACCCTGTTTCCAGCAAACAAGCATACTTTGATTAAAAAAGATTAGGGTTTTTTAAAATTTTCTGTCAAGTTCAAGGTTTTAGCTTTCTGTTTGTTCCCACAACCCAGATGCTATTTATTCGGCTTAAAAATAGCTTTCGTTTTTCTCCAAGTTAAGGTCCGTCCAAACAAGGAATAAGATTTCTCTTCCTTTCTCTTTGCCTGTTTGTATGAAGCTGTTTTTTCTTGGTTTTGGTTTTGGTTTTGGTTTTGGTTTTGGTTTTAGAGAGTAAAAGAGGAAGAGAAATAGATCGTTAGATTATGGGAAACAGTATTTCTAATTGAATTTTTGATATTTTCGCATGATATTCTATAGGATCTATTTTGTTGTAGGTAAGAAAAACTATCTCAAAATATTAAAAATCAAAATATTAAAAATACAAGTGAAAATATCGATTTTCGTTTTCTTGGGATTCACGCTGTGTGATTGGTGGAACCAAATTGAGTCGTGATTAGTTGAGGCAACATTATGATCATTTTGTGGTCAAGTTGTCGTGGACCGATATGATTTTATTGTAATATACACCTGACTGTAGAGGATTATTATATCCCTACGTAGGGTTCGGCTAAAGTCCGGGTCGGTGGGGACACTCCCAGGTCACGTGATCTGCACGTGTTCAGGTTTGTCCACGTGGAATTGGGTTCTACGTCTAATAGCCGTTGGATGTACTATAGGGAGATAGGCTTAAATCTCAATGGCCAGTCATGGTAGAAGTAGGCTGATAATGTGTAGGACCCACTTTTTATTTGAAATTTGTCCAACACCAGAGATTATTAACCGTATGATTTATTCTGATAAACTTAATCAGGGGATCCAATTGTGTGGGTCCGTCTTATGTGGCCAAATGCATTGAAAAGGAGGAAACTTTGGTGTGAAGGTGGATGGGCCCGGATATCGGTCCGTTACACCTTTAATCCAATTTCTGTTATATTGATATTTTCACACATAATTCTTTTTTATATAAAAGTGGGATTCACACGAGAAAATCGTGTGAAAATATCAAAAATACATATGATATATTCTGTTCATTTTAAAATTAGAGATATAATTTGATTTTTAAAGTCAAACGAATACATACTAAACTTTAAATTAATGTTAATTTAATTAATTTTAGTTAATATAACTATTATAATTGTAAAATATATAACAAAAACTATTAATAACAAAATTTATTTTATTCTAAACTTTTATTAGTCGTATCAATTTTAAAATTTAAAATGTAGTCGTTTGACCTCAAAAGACAAATTGTATCTCTAATTTTAGAACGGAGGAAGTAACATTTAAAGACACAATTATTATTTTTAAAATCAGTAAAATAATAATATAAATATTTACTACGAATTTTATTGTGTCATTAAATATAATATTTGTATTATTAAATGTGTATTTGATAAAATTGAATGAAAGATATAATATAGGGATCCTAGTTTGATGGACCCAAAGAATTGTGGGAGCAGTTGTTCATTTGTATGACAAGTCATTCTTTCATTTATATAGTGATTAGTGCATTTTTTAAGTAAATGCTATATTCTATTAAATACTTTAGTAGGAGGAATTTTTAATATTTGCTAGTAGTTTATTTTTGTATGTCATTATTGGAGTGAATGTGGTTAGTCTAGAGACAGATGTATGGTACAATAATTTCAAAGTTTCAATGGAATTCTGTTATTTTTTGGTTGGGGTGGGGAATAAAATTTGTGGCTTTGTTTGGAATAAAATGTTTTTTTTTAACGAGTTAAATAAACCTGATTTTCGGCTTGCTTTTTACGTGGATCCTACCTTATTATGAACATTAATTAGCAAAGATTTTGATGAATAAATCGTACTGTTTTTCGTGGATCCTACCTTATTATTGGACTAACAGGAAATTCCAAATAATATCTGCTTTGAATTTTCCACCTTACAATACTTTTTGAACTAAAGGATGGTCTTGTCTTAGAGTGGGATTTTTAAATTTTAATTTCCTGGTATTTCCTGCATTTGTAGTTTAAATTTTCTGGTATTTTCTGGCTAATACTATGTGGAGCGTATTATCACCGATAGTCTGTTTATAATGGTGACCCTTGGCATGTGTTTTGCATGCGTTCATGTCTTCCAACAGCATGAATTTAGTGGTTTTGATGACAAACAGGACAGATTCTACGTGGGTTTGTTGGACCCTTTTTTTTTTTATCAAATTAATAGTATGATAAATTACGAAAGTTAGGTAGCATTTCGTTGGCTTTTCTTAGTATTAAGTATATGAACATGTTTGGCTTACTTTTCACACGGTGTTGATACTTTGAAATACACATTTCCCCATTTGGTTTGCGTTACTCGTGCAGGCAGCACTGTTATTGCAACCGAGGGCCTGCAAAAGTTGGCATGAGCCATTAGAATATTGAAATTTGGACTCTGTCTTTTGAGCTTCTTGAATCAGATATTCTTCAGCTTCTCCTCTCTTTTTTTCTTCCTTTCTATCCGTTTGTTAATCTTCTTCTTTAGCATAATTGTTTAAACCACTTCTTCAAACTTTTAAGAAAAGCATACAAGTAAATCCCTAAGGGAAACAAAAAGAAATTCCATTTGCCTCGATTTAAGAGTTAAAGTATGTTACTTTTTCTCTTTTCTTGAAACTAGATCATCATTGTCTTCATCCTCATCATCACCATAATATTCCATTTCTTCTTTTGATGAAATTTGTTTTGTAACATGTATTATTAGAAATTTATTGCTCATTCTCCCTTGACTCATTATCATCATCATTCTGCAATCTTTTTCTTCAGATGGATCCGGTTAACCGAGCTGCAGTGACCCCAAATAAGAGTAGGTTGGCCCGCACTTTTGCTAAGGTTTTGCATATTCAAGCTCTGACAGGGATTTCCCTTGCTGATGGAGTTCAGAAAACTAAGAAACATGAGATACATGATCAGGTCAAGCGTGATAGCTTAAGTACTGATTGGCGTAAGTCGTTGGACAAAGATGAAAAGCTTCAGAGGAAAGAAGCCATTGAAGTTTTTCTTGCCAAACTATTTGCTAGTGTTTCATCTATAAAAGCGGCATATGCTCAGATTCAGTTTGCCCAGTCCCCGTATGATAGTGAAGGGATTCAATCTGCCGATAAAATGGTAGTCTCAGAGTTGAAAATTTTATCAGAATTGAAGCAGTGCTACCTTAAGAACCACCTTGACGAGTCTTCTCCCGAAACAACACAGCTGTTAGCAGAAATTAAGGAACAAAAGAGTCTTTCAAAAACTTTTGAAATTATGGGAAAGAAGTTGGATTCTGAGGTTAAGCTAAAAGACTCTGAACTTACCTTTCTCGGAGAGAAACTTGAAGAGGCCAATAAAGAAAACAAGTTACTCGACAAGAGATTGAATTCAAGTGGGCAGTTATCCACTCTTGACAATATCCACTTTTCCACCTTAAGCCCCAGCCATTTCATTACAGTTCTTCGGCAGACTATTAAAACTATTCAGAGCTTTGTCCGGTTGATGATCAGTGAGATGGAATCTGCTGGCTGGGATCTAGATGCTGCTGCCAATTCAATTGAACCGGGTGTTGTTTTCTCAAGTGCTAACCACAAATGTTTTGCATTCGAGTCATTTGTTTGCCGCGAGATTTTTGATGGTTTCAACTACCCTTACTTCTCCCTTTCACGTGAATCTGTGTCTGACAAGAGAACTCGACAACGCCTATTCTTTGATAGATTTATAGTAATGAAATCCCAGAAGCCGAAAGAGTATCTTGCCTGGAAGCCTAAATCCACATTTGCAAAATTTTGTCGCACCAAGTACTTGAGATTTATTCATCCCAAAATGGAAGCATCTCTATTTGGCAACTTGAATCAGAGGAATTCAGTGGGATCTTCTGGCGATTACCCAGAAACAACTTTTTTCAATATGTTTTCCGAGATGGCGAAGCGGGTGTGGCTCCTGCATTGCTTGGCCTTCTCTTTCCAGCCGGAGGCCTCGATCTTCCAAGTTGGCAAAAGAAGTCGATTTTCTGAAGTGTACATGGACTGTGTGAATGAAGAAGCTTTCTTGTCAGCTGATGGCACACCGGAATCCGACCCTCGAGTGGCTTTCACTGTGGTTCCCGGGTTCAAAATCGGTAAAACTGTAATTCAGTCTCAGGTATATCTCTGTTAATCATTGATTAGGGACCGGGATTATCGTTATAAATTATAATCCTGGTCCACCACATCAAGAATATATAAATGGAGGCCACCGAATTTTGAACTTAATTATAGATAAAAAATGGAAGTCATGGCTCTCTCCCGGTTTTGATGGGTTGTGGGGGCATTTGTCTCTTTATTTCAAAAGGGAAAGCTTGTAGACCCGTGTGGGAAAATATTTTGATTTTAATATTTATATGGTGTTGAAAAACCATTCCCAGTTTTATTAATACTCATCAGACAAGCTACTGGTAGGGAGAGAGAGAGATGGTCTTTCATAGTTGTATAAGCAAGTGTTTGTATATGCAATTATATCCAAAAATTTATGTGTATGTACATGCTCAGGGGCGAAACGCAGTATTTATGTCGAGGGTGGGCACTTTTATAATTATATTTTTTAAAAAAATAAAATAAAATTTACCAAATATATATTTCAATTAAACACATAAAAATAAATACAAAATCATTCTTCCAGACTTAATTTCCTGAAATTATTTTATAGTCGTCTTATTTTTAATTGTATCAAATACATCTTTTTGTGAAGAAGTCGTTTTACTATGTTGCTCTTGGGGTGAGATAACTTTTGTGTTTGATTGCGTCTTAATGTACCTTAACAGTTTCTAAATACATTTTAACAGTCTATATTTTTGTATTAAGAAGTTGTCTGAATAGTTTAGACTCATATTTATATCTTAACTATTCAGAAGACTTCTTAATACAAATATGTGAGTTCTTAAAAGACATTAAGAGGTGGAGTGTAATCAAACACTATTTGGATCGGGCAAGTTTGGTAGTACTTTAATATATTTATTTATCCTAATTCAAAATATAAAATACAAAATTCACAAAATAATAATAAAAAACACTAAAAAATTAATAATAGAAACAAATTATCAAATTATATACACACATGCCAAAAATTTCAATATATTGTAAAGTCAGAATATGTACGAATGTGCTAATTAGCATGAATGCATAAAAATAAATAAGAATTAAAATTAAGTAATTAACCATTCATGGATAATTAATACAAAAAATTAATGATATTTAACTTGAACTCTAAAATTTGGGAGAAATCAAATAGACTCGTATAAATAAAAATTGAAATTTGAAATTAAAAGAGAATATTGAAAATTTCTAATTATAAGATTGTACCCTGAACCAAGCCTCTTTTTTTTTTTGAGTGGACACATATTTACAATATTAACCCTTTACTTGCACAAAAATAAAATAAAAATCAAGGGTGGGAACTTGCCCCCCTTGGCCGTGAGTGCATCCGGGATGCTACTGGTTAGTGTGTTTTCTTTGGAACCTTTCTCATTGTTTACTTAGCTGTGTCACCGTTTGTGAAACTGAATAAGTTAAAAAGGTTGTCTACTTCTTGAAAGGTTGTTGGTGTTGTTTTGACCCACTTTTGGATGTCTGGTCTGGGTTCATTGAATTGCACTGTGACAATAGGAATGGAAGAGCTGTGAATTGCTTGACCGGTCTACATATTTACAAGAAGGAAAAGTTAAATGAACATGTGTTATTTGCTTGACATTATTCACAAAAGGCAATATTAGGCCTCTTAAAATTTTAATAATGATGATATATCATTTGAGATTAAGGCTATAAAATGAGAAAACAGTTCGGACTCGATTCAAAATTCGATTCGAGCTCGACCCTTGAAATATAAATGATTCAAATATGAGCAAATTTTAAAATTCGATAAATTATTCGAACATTCTCAAATTATAATTTTTTATTAATACTTGAATCATATCCGTTTAAAAAGTTCAAACTGTTCGAGCTCGATTCGAGATCGTGCTCGGTTCGGTAGCTAAACGAGATCTAATCAAACTTTGTAAATCAAATCTGAATACCTTAATATTCAACTCTACTCGTCTCAATTCATTTACACCCTTATTTGACATAACTGATACAAGAATTTCATAATTATATCAACTACATGTGCTTGTTAGGTTAGAAGCGAATTTAACGAGCTCACGCACTCGTGCTCGGAGATGAACTAAATGCTTGTCTAGTTAGATGGTATTTGGTGCGTTCAGAATTTAAATGCATTTTAAAATTTTATTTATTTAAAATATAATTTATTTAATTCACAAATACATAAATGTAGATTGAATTGAATGCTGCGTGAATACAACCAAATTAAAGAGATTGTATAGACTTATCTTGGATAGTGTTGTCTGTCCCATATAGAAGTTGAATGAAACAGACAAGAGATTATATGAGGCCCCATATAAGGCTTGGTTAGGTTTCAGTCTTAATTACTGACATTAAGTATCCAACCAATATTTTATTCCCTAATCTTTATTGGGAATTGGAGGGGGACCATTTTAACCTTCTTATACTTTGTATTAGGAGTGAGTATGGTACGGTTTGAAATTCAAATCGCACCCAAAACCGTTTAGGTGCGGTTTGAAAAATTCAAAATCGCACCCGAAACCGCTTGTGATTTGTGCGGTTCGGTTTTAAAGTGTGCGGTGCGATTTTAATTGGTGCCGTTTCGGTTCCAAAACCAATTGAAACAACAAAAAAGTTTAAGTCTTCAATAAAATTTAATATAAAACTTACATCGAACAATTAACTTAGTGACAAAGTCGACAATGAAAATTATATCAAACATACTTTAAAACTAAAATATGCGCTATATAAAACAACGGAGACTATTCGATAATAAGAAAGAATGTTTATCTAGTTCCCCAAAAATTAAAAGTATATACTGAAGATAGAATAAAATATATTGTAGGGAGGACTAAAAATAATCTATTAGACTATTACAATTATAGCATTGACATTAACCAATGCATCAAGTGTTCGAGCCCCTCAATTATAAGCCCCTCCAATAACGCATCAAACAAATTCAAAATTCCAAAACCCAATTGCTTAATTTTTGACTCTATAACTTCTAATATCTTCTTTCAATTGGTGAAAAAATGACAATGCAAGACTAGGGTTTTCTCTGAGCGTGTTCAAGTGACAAGTAACTTTATAATTTACTAGAGATAATACATACATACACACACATAGTGCGGTTTCGATTTTATGCGGTTTGGTTTTGGCTAGTAACTAAATCGGAACCGTAAATTTGGTTATTCAACCCACCTAAAACCGCCACATACGCCGGAACCGTTGGTGCGATTTTAATTGATGCAGTTCGTGCGATTTTTAATGCGATTTCGATTCCAATTTGGTTACTTGCTCAGCCCTATTTTGTCTCATTTTATCTTTAACTAAACAGTCATTTATATTACTCCTATGTTATTGAGGTTTGAAAAATGAAAATAGAAAAGAAAATAATGTAAAACTTATAAGTTTTTTTGTATTGTTACCAATTTTATAAAGTAGAAAGAAAGAAAATTTAGGTTTTATAATTAAATTAATATTTTATTTTTATATTAAATTTTTTTTTGTAATGTAGAGGGTATAAAAAAAATTATAAAAATAAAATTGGGTATGCACTCCTGCGTATATAAAACCTATAACAAACCTTCAAATGAAGATTTTTAGTGAATCCACCAATTGTGAATTATTCATATTTCAAGTACTTGCATTCATTCTATACATAATTTTTATGTTATTTTATTAATGTAGGAGCAAGAGACCTAGAGTATCACTCTTAGGGTGTAAATAAATCGAGTCGAACCGAGTATTCAGTTGCTCAGATTTGGTTCACAAAATTTATCGAGTATAACATAAGGTTTGATTGAAGCACGTTTAGGTACCGAGTCGAGCACGATCTCGAATCGAGGCCGAGCAGTTTGAACTTTTCGATCGAATATGATCCGAGTATCAATAGAAAATTACAATTTGAGGAGGTTCGACTAAATTATTGAACTTTAAAATTTGCTCATATTTGACTCATTTATATTTCGAGTCGAGCTCGAAACGAATTTTTAGTCGAGCGGATACGAATCTAGTCCGAACTGTTTACTCATTTTATAGCCTTAAATTCACTCCTGCCAAAGACTATCGGTATACACAAAAAATTGGGTTGAGAAGTTTATTCAAGATCCAACTATCTCAATACCAAATCAGGCAAATTTTTTTGTTGGGCCGCCTAGATTTGTCAGAACAGACGAAGCAATATCAAAAGTAGGCAGCCATATAGCTTCAACCTGAGCTATAATTAGTAAACAAAAACCAGAAATATTTGTTAATTTGTTTTCTCATTTATATTTATATGAAACTTGTTTGTGAAATTATTTTTTACTCATCCAAATAAAACTTGATTGATTATTAATATTATAATAGTGATTATATATTTGATTATAAGATTATATCGTACTCTCTAAAATAAAATTTAAGAAAAACTTTTAAAAGTATTTAGTTAGGATTTACTCTTTTAAAGGAAAAAAAAATGAATTATATTATTCTTACGTGGACTTATTAATACTCTCTTCCCTGTTCTATGATTTTTTTTTAATTTATATTAAATATGTACTTAAAACATCTTTTGTATTTTGTAGAACGAGATATATACATTTTTCTCAATTATAAAATTTGATCTTAGAATCTAATATAGGGATTTTTTTTTGAAAAATATGTCTAAGAATGTCATATATAAATGTTATTATTTAAGAATTTAGCAGATAAGTAAGACTCTTTTCCGTATAGGGTATTATTTTTCTACGAGTATATATGTACATTCTTCTTCTTTGGTTATATTAAAGGATCAAATTTAATGCAAATTGACATAATGTATTTTACTAAAAATAAAATAAAAATTTAAAAAAAAAGGATTTTGAATACCATTTGCCATTTGGTGAGATTTGGAAGTTTGTGGATTGCCTTGACTAAAAACATGGTATAGGATAGGCTCGACCTTGATGGCAACCAATATAAATTCAATGAATGTTATCAATGGTGGAATTAGGAAATTGACATGCCTATTTTTGGATATGGATCTCTTCCATTAAACTTTCCTTTTAATTCCACCAAATACACTAGTATAATTTTATAATTATAAATAATATAATTAAAATTGATATTACTGCTCAAATAATTTGTTATATTGAATATCATAATTATTTTCAAAATAAAAGTTATTCGACACTTTTTCAGAATTTGATGAACATATAAATTTTTTTATCAAAATTTCAATAGATGAATAGACAAATTAAAGTCTCAAGAAATATAAATTATTAAAAAAATAAAAAGTTGACGGAACATAAACTGATCGAGGACCAAGCTCGTGCACTAATTGTATCTTCTACGATTACATAATTCAACATTTTAAAGGATAATAGGGTGAGCGCGTGACAAACTTTTTTAATCGACGTTTTTGGTGAAAATTAGATATACAATATCAGTATTATTTTTCTAAAATTCACTTAAAAAATGAAAAATAAATAAATAAATGTTTAATGTAGGAGTAACATGAGTCATTAATATTTTCTTGAATCAACAAACACAAAATAAACATGAAGCAAACTTGAACTAATTAATCAAAAAAAGAAAAAAAAGCTTCAAAATTATACAATTATAGGAGTATAATACACCGTTTATCTATAAATTTCCAAAGAAAGTGACACAAGCTAGGCATTATCGGTTTTGGATCAGTGACCGACGCCGGGACTAGGGACGGACTGCAAAATCCGGTCAATGTGCGCAAGATGGAGACTGAAAAGCCTTTCATTAATCACCATAGCATGAGCATGAGCTTTACCACTCGGGGAAGAAGTTGGGGTGGTGCCCTTGGCCTTGGAGAGGGCAGTTAATACCAAACTATCCTCCAGAGTTGACACCTTCTTCTTCTCCATCCTCGAGAGCTTTCTTGCTTCCAAACACGGTGTGCTGATCAGAAGGAGAAAGAAAAAAACCAAACGCATTCTTAAGCAAGCCATATAAGAGAGAGACTGAGACTTGAGAGACAGGACTGTATGCACGCTTAGTGGTGTATAAGATGCTTATGTAACTACACAAGGACAAGATATCTATCTATATATACACATGGAGACAGGGAGGGGGGAAAGGAGTAAGGGTCTTAAATTGAAGTAGACATACTGTGATGATGCGTATACCTACAAATGTGTGTATGAAATGAAATGCTTCATGGAAGTTGAGCAGGTACTTAAGCTGCCGGCCTGGATATCTTGGTAATTTCTGATAGTGTCCTCACAGCTTCAGCTCCAATTATTTTATAACCTGAATAGACCGAAGGGAGGGTGGGTGGGTTGGGGGGGGGGAGGGGTCACAATGCAAACACACAAAAGTTTGTGTGCACACAAAAGTTAAAGACAAAAGAGAATGTCTTATTGATAAATTACCTACCGCAATCTATCAGTGCACGAGGCTAATAATTGGCGATAATGGTGACAGAAAAGTATATGATGATGAAAGAAAGATGCCATGCTATGCTTACCAAGAGCTTCCACGCTATGTCATTCTAATTGTTCTAATTGTAATTGTTGGTTCTCATCTTGTGTAAAATGACCTGTGTATAAATGCAGTAAAACAGTAAAGGATAACCAAGATATGCTTATAGTTAGACTGCCATCAGATAGTAACTTTCACGTTCGGAGAAGAAAGCGGCAAATTTGTTATAGTTGACATAATTAAGCTTAATAAAATATTGAAATATTAATAAATTGTAATAGACAAGAGATTCAGCAAGATATGTGACAAATGAAGCAGACAAAAGTAGGCCAGGATAAGTCAAACATTATTAAAAAAGTTGATGACTTTAACCTATCCTTAAACAGTCATGTTAAAGATCCTTTATGTGGGCAAAACTTGAAAAGAACCAGTTATATGCATATAAATGGGTAGGCCATAGTTTTGAAAGCCTATTTTTGTGTAAAATATTTGTAGACTTCTGGTTGATTGTGTATTAAACAAAAAATATCGAACATGGACTGCAGGACTGAGATCATGCCTCTTACAAGAGGCTGGCAACTAAGATTGACTTCATTAAATAAAAATAAAATAGTATATCTTTTGAATAAGCATCTTCGTATTATGGAAGGAATGTCAAAGATAATTCCAAAATATATTCTTAAAACCGATAAGTAAGTCAAGGTGGAATAGTAAACCAGAACTTATGCCTGCTAATTTAAAAGTTGTTAGCCGGCCTGTATAGGGCTGCCGCCTGATCCAGGTACGCAGGTACCACAAGATCATCTGGTCTATTGTTTGCTTTGTAGCCTCAACAGTACGGCAAAACAAAAAGCAAACTAAACTTGGTTTACAAGGATAAAATAAGACAAAGAACTTTATATATTCATATACTGAAAAGTAAAAATCGTCTACCTATTGAATAACAAAAGCCTGTATATAAAATAAAAGTATGGAGAAAGCTCATGATTGGGAAGCAAGGGGACCTGTCCATCACTTGTGTCCTAGTAAGCTTGCTGCAAGTCGTGGTTTTTGCATGCTTCGGTGGTCTTGACTATTGACATTATCAGTTCACTGCCCTACTGAATATTTCTTCTTGGTTGTGGACTGCATGTGACAACTTCCATAAAATGGCCCAGAGAAGTGCTAATGAAAATGTTCAACATGGTGATTATAGGATGATGGATATTGGAGATGAAAGTGGTGATTGTTATGATCAGGATTAAGGAGGGGCTTGGGTACAAGAATTGAAAAGTAAAAACTGACATAAAATGAAGCAGATGGAGTTGATTCAAAAACTCAATGTAGTCCTTATCAACTAAAACAGAGTAGCAGTATATTCTAATCTAATTTTCCCTAGATTTCAACAGAATGACGTGACTGTACCTACAACCTGTGTACATAAAAAAATCCATCCACGTACCAAGTGATGAACTGCGCATTTCACGTACAACTCTTCTGCAGGTCCCAAAGTTAATAGAGAAAACTGCACTCGGTGTAAATTTTGATAGGCATAAATATGTATATACCTTGGCACAAGAGATGAAACTTAAGACGGTAAGTTGCCACCTGATAAAATATCAACTCTCTAAAATTGTGCTTACAATTCTGCAAGTCCACAACCAGTTTTAACTGATTGAAACTGCATTACTTTGAGCCACGGTCAAAGCATCAACAAACTTGCAGGTATCGGACAGCTCATCTTGTTTGCACACTGTAGAGATCACTGTGCTCCATGCTACAACATCTATAGAATTTCCTTTTGCAAGAGTATTTAAAACTGTCCATAGTAACTTCATATCCCCTTCTTGAACCAACCCATCCACAAATTTACTTATAGTTGGTGCACGAGGAACATATCCTTTGAACACCATCTCATCTAATATCAATGCAGCTTCCTGGAACCGCATACCATCACAAAGCCCATCAAAAAGTGTCCTGTAGGTTATCACATCTGGTTTGCATCCCCGTCTCGGTATATCTTCAAATAAATCATTAGCTTCCTTTAATCGCCCCTCCTTACAAAATGCACCAATAATAACATTATAACTAATAACATCCGGTTTACACCCGTTCCCCTCCATCTCATTTAAAACACCAAAAGCCGAATCAAAATCCCTCTCATTACAATACCCACTTATCATTGCATTATAAGTTACAGTATAAAGTTTACACCCATGTACTCTCATTTCCTCCAACATTGCTGAAACCTCTCCTTTTCGATCAGCCTTGAAAAGTGCACTAATCAAAGTCGAATAAACAGCGGAATCCAATTTTACTTTATTCTCCAACATCTCCTTCTTAAGATTGAAAGCCAAATCCAGCTCATTGACCTTACAAAGCCCCTTGATCAAAGCAACATAAATAGAAGCATTAGGCCTCACATTAAAATCTCTCACCATATCTTCCTTCAATTTAAAAGCCTCATCTAGCATCAACTTCCCACAAAGCCCATTAATGAAAGTCCCAAACGTCACCACATTTGGAAAAATCCCCTTCCTCGGCATTTCATCAAACATCTTCCAAGCACTACCCATATCACCACACAAACAAGCAGCATTAATCAATATATTATAAGTACACACATCCGGACGCGTATACCCATCAATAACCGCGACAATTTTATTCATTTTATCAACTTCTTTACACACAAGAAGCGCATTTAAAAGGGTATTCAATGATTTCACAGTTCTTTGGCATCTAAAAGACGGAATTTGATCAAATGTACTCAGAGCTCGGTCCGGCAAGTGAGCACGGGCGTAGAACGTAATAATATTACAAAAGATTATTTCTTTAGGGATAAAACGAGTCTCGCCCTTCAATTGCTCGACGATTTGTTCCATTTCGGGAAACATTTTGGCGCGGCCGAGTTTGGTGATGATGAGGTCGTAAGAGAGAAGCGAATAGCGGAAGGGTTTTGGATTTGGGGGATTAGGGGGATTAGGGGTAGGGGTAGGGTTAAGGAAGAGTTGAAGGGCGAGTTTGGGGTCTTTTTGTAGGCGGAGGAGAGAGGAGAGCCTGAAAGGTGAGACCTTCTTTAGTTTCTCCATTTACTTCTTCCAAACTGTTTTGGAGCAACTTGGTTGTATTTAAGGAAGGAAGAATTCGTTAATTTTGATGCCTTCCCGCCAGAAAGGTCTGTAGATCTAATGCTTGTTGATATAAGGGCCCAATCAGGAGCATTCCGCTCAAAGAATATTACTCCCTTAAAGAGTATTCTTTTTTAAAAACATGTGTTTTTTATATCTCTCTCCTCGCTCAGTTCGCTCAGCTCTCAAACTAGAAGCAAGCGTCGTATTTTACTAGAAAACCCCTCAGTGCGAAAATCGATTCTCTTGAAATCCAGTCTTGCAAATTGATGGAACGAATTCCTTCTCCATCGCGATTGCTGCAAGACAGAAAGTCAAGCCAAGCCCTAGAAACTCGATTGCTGCAAGAGAGAAAGCCAAGCCCTATAATCAGAACATTCCCAAATCTTCTCCAAATCTTCTGCAAATCGAAGAGGGCCACAGAAATTTGAAGTCGAAGCCCTCAATTCGTAACCCGATCCACTCCAGAAATTCGAAGCAGAGATCGTGCTCTCACAAGCCCTAGGTTCAGAACATCGAGTTCAGAAATTCAAAGCAGAGTTCGTGACCCTTGAAAATCGGATTCTTCACAAGTTGGAGAAGCCCTCAGTGTAGCTCAGAGTAATGCCCTCAAAGCCTTTTACCTTCTTCTTCATTCCTGTTTTTTTTTTTGAAATTTAGGTTTTTTTGTTGTTAATAGAACAACTTAGTGTGCATTATATTATACTCTGACAAGCAGAGATATAGACTCAGATATGGACACAGTGTGATTATTACTCTCCCTTTGCTATACAGGTTCTTGATAAACTTAAAGAAAGTCATTTTTACAAGGTTTATTTTCAAGCTTTAACGAGCATCCATGAATTTCTAGATACTGGTCATAATTGAAAGATTCTATATTTTTAAATTATGCACGCATTGTGAAAATGTTTGACAACTTTGATAATATACATGAAGTATCAGTGCCCGAGAAATATAACTGATATGTACAAGTCACTTTCCAAGAAGTATTTATGTTTCTAGATTATATTAATTTGGATAACATTCATCGTAAGCCATCTTTTCCAAAAAGATATAACAAATACCGAGTGCTGTGATAAAAATATGTAATTGTAAGTGCACAGTATCAAATTGAAGAACTGGCAAGTACAGGTCGAACTCACAGAGACTAAATTAATTCTTTAATATATCCTTAATTAATATTTTAGGCGAATTAGAAATAAATATGGTGGAGAAAATTTATTAACTAAATTATTCAAATTACTAATTAATAACGGAAACTATTAATGAGAAAAGATACCTAGGAATCAGAATCCACCAAATATTAACATAATAAATAATTTCTTATTTCCTAAATCAATTCCCAAATTATTCTCCATTCCCTTTAAAAATAATGATTCATATAATTAATATGGGCAAGCATAAGTTATGAAAAATTCACAGATTAACTATAACTTATCAAAACCTCACAATCAATATAAAAATTATATACAATTTATGCGGAGGAAAATATGAATGCGAAAATAATTAGGCATAAATTTTGGAACGGAAAGAAAATATTTTTATGAAATACTTAGTTTCATCTTAATCCTAGGTATTAGAAATTTAGCTAGCCATGAAATTAAAAATAAAAATAAATAATATTAGTACTACAATTCGCATGAAATAAGAACACTAATTAAAAAGAGAATTTCTATTATATAAATAAAAGAAAGATACAAATGCTCCCTGACAGTAGTTTCACACGTGATTGGAATAAGAGAAAAAATAAACTCTAAATATGTTACTCCCTTCTACACTAGTGAAGAACTAAGAAAAAGAAAATAATAAGTGGTCCTTTCTCTCTAAAGCAAGATGCCTATTTATAGGAAAAATAACTTGGATCCCTAATTTAGGTCCATTGAACTTGGACAGTTTTGTTTCCCATCAACTTCTTAAAAAAAAATCTTCTAGATATACTTTTCCTTCTGTTGTTGGATTTGACTTGCACACCAAGATTGTTCAACCTCCTTCCTACTCCTTGTAGAATTTTTCTTGGATATTCCTTATATGAATAAGAGCATTAAATATCGCTTGATCACCAAGATTTTGACCTTATAGTAACAAATTTTAAATTCTACAAAATAAAATAAAACATATTAATTTAATAAACTAATATAATTAAAAGGACAAAATTAGGGATAATAAAATGTATGAATTACGTGTTTATCAAATACCCACATACCTAGCTTTTGCTCGTCCTCGAGTAAAATAAAAATAAAACAAAAATTACACTACCCCATTTTCGTAGGAAACACGATTGCACTTAGCATGTGCAATAAGCCTTTAAACCCCAAGGTTACCCCAAGTGGACGAGTTGTGTCTCGTGAGGGTTTGCAGTGAATATACCCACAAAATTCAAAAATATTTTTGGGTTCAACAAATTATGAAATTGAAAGAAAACTTCTAAATATCTATGGGCATTATACATAAGCAAGATTAAATTCAAAATCACATTTTTACCTTATCAAAAATACTCAATCTTTATTTTAGTCACCATCCTTCATTAAATCAATTCCATGTGATGCATGCATGTGTATATGATGTAACTCTCAGTAGGGATTTTTACCATGAAAATCAAGCAAGCTCATTTTTCTTTCCTTTTTTTTTCTTTTTTTTTTGAAATTACTCGAATCATGGTTTATACCCCACAACTAAGAATTAGTGCAAACGTGAAGTGCAAAAATGCTTGTGAAAATTAATTTTAATTCAGATGGTGTTTCGAACTAAGATTTTGTATCTTATCAAAAATTTAAGAGTTCTAAATATTTCAATCTTACTTATGAGTTTTGATCCACAAACACTTATTAGAATTAATTCAATCCATAAAAAGTCAAATAAATTTTTTTATTTTTTTATTTTTTTATTTTTTGTGTTTTTTACTATACTTTCCTAAAAAGAAAAAAAATCTAATACAATAATATACAAACAAACTCCCCCCATACCTAAATCATGCATTGTCCTCAATGTATGCAAATGAAGAAAAGAGCACAAAGATATGAAAGAATTGTACCTTGTATGTGATGGGGCAGAAACCGGATGACAATATTAGAAAAATATACGTACAAACTTACAAGTGCAGTGCCAGTCATACAGAATCAGGTGGGTCAACAAGGTATACCATCTCCTCTGGTCCGGTCGGCATTTCTAAAAAGGGTTTGAGTCGTTGACCATTCACTTTGAGAATTTCTCCACTATTTGGGTTTTCAATATCGACTGCCCCATGAGAGTAAACTACCTTCACTATAAAAGGTCCATCCCATCTAGAACGCAATTTGCCAGGGAATAAATGTAGCCTAGAATTATACAAGAGAACTTTTTGTCCAGGTGAAAATGATTTTCTCAAAATTGATTTGTCATGAAACACTTTTGTTCTTTCCTTGTAAATTTTAGCATTTTCATAAGCATCGTTCCTAATCTCATCTAACTCAGCTAATTGCAATTGTTTATGACCCCCACCGGTGGACATATCAAAATTTAACTGTTTTATGGCCCACAAAGCACGATGTTCAAGTTCAACAGGTAAGTGACAAGCTTTCCCAAACACAAGCATATATGGTGACATCCCTAAATTAGTTTTAAAGGCAGTACGGTAAGCCCACAATGCATCTAACAATTTGAGAGACCAGTCTTTTCTATTGAAACTCACCGTTTTTTCCAAGATTTGTTTTATTTGCCTATTAGAGACTTCTACCTGACCACTTGTTTGAGGATGATATGATGTTGCAAGCTTGTGGGTGATGGAGTACTTTTTTAGCAAGGATGCAAAAGGCTGATTGCGAAAATGTTTTCCTTGATCACTGATTATGGCCCTAGGGGTACCAAAGCGAGAGAAAATGTTCTCTTTTAAAAATTTGACAACAACTTTGTTGTCATTGGTCTTAGTTGGTATAGCTTCTATCCACTTAGACACGTAATCCACCGCAAGTAAAATGTACAGATTCCCAAAAGAATTTGGAAATGGGCCCATGAAATCGATTCCCCACACATCAAATAATTCAATGACCAGAATGAGTTTGTTCTGCAAGAAAATGTGGTGAGAAAGAAAACAAATGTACATATCTACAAATTTTATTCATCCTAAAAACTATGCGACTGTAAATGATCAGGGATACAAACAGACAACCTAGAGTGGATTGCGTATGATTTTCAGGAGGTCTGGGTAATTGGAAATAGTTAGAATTTACAACAGAAGAACAAAATTGAGCATACCCGACTGATTCTTTTAAAATTGAGTTAGAGAATGATAACGAAAAATGATGGTTCCTTTTGAAAAATTCTAACTTCATAAAATCTATCCAAACTTGCCATCCATATTTGTTACCATGGGGCACTAAAACATTTTCGTCATTTTGAATAACTGTTATACCAAGATGTTTAGACACCACTGGATTAACACATGCATTATCTGAAATGGGAGATATGATCTCATTATCTAAACATGAAAGATTATCATTGTCCACAACCTTTGGTTCATTTGTTAAATCACATTTAGTGTTTCTGGAAGGCACTTCGGATGGACCCAAGGTAGACTTAAAATGACCATAAGAGGATTGAAGGTCAATTTGATTCCCGTGAAAATGCTCAAAATGTGTCAAACTTGATTCAACTATAGGTTCCAGTCTTGAGTAAGATTTTTGGGATGTGGAGTCCAACATCTCATTGACCTCATTCAAGTATTCAGTTTCATCCCAATTTTGACCAAAATGATTTAGATAAAAGTTAATAATTTCATCTTTCCCTGTAAGTTCATTTCCCGACATTTGTTGAATCATGTTCACTTCAATGGACTGGTCAAATAAATCACTAGATTTCTCTCCCACATTAAACACATTTAAATCAATTGTCATGTTCCCAAATGTCAATTTCATTAGTCCATTTCTACAATTGATTAACGCATTAGAAGTTGCTAGAAATGGTCTACCTAAAATGATAGGAATTTGACCCTTGGGATTGGCAACAGGCTGGGTTTCAAGGACAATAAAGTCAACAGGGAAGACAAAATTACCAACCTTAATGAGTACATCTTTAACTATTCCTTTTGGCACTTTATCAGAACGGTCAGCTAGTTAGAGTGTGACACTTGTCTTTTTCAACTCCCCTAAGCCTAAGGTTTGGTACACAAAAAATGGTAACAGGTTCACACTAGCTCCTAAATCAAGCAAAGCTTTTTCAATTAACGTGTCACCTATGATGCATGAAATTGTAGGACAACCGGGTTCCTTATACTTCACAGGGACTTGACATGACAAGATAGAACTAACATGGGCTGTTAGAAAAGCTTTCTTAGGAACATGAGTGGTTCTTTTATGTGTGCACAAATCTTTTAGACATTTAGCATATGAGGGAACTTGTTGAATGGCATCTAGAAGAGGAATGTTAATTTTCACTTGTTTGAACACTTCTAGAATTTTGTCCAATTGGGCTGACTGCTTGTTTGAAATAAGTCTTTGAGGGAATGGAGCTTTTGGTTTAAAGACTTTTTCAATTGACTCATAAGGTGTGGTTTGATCATCTTTTGACACAAGCTTAGTAGGTGGGCCTACTGACTCAGAGTTTGTGGGCTTTTTAGGTTGGGCTGACTTTGAAGATGGATTGTTAGATTCAACATTTAAAATTTTCTCTTCTTCATTATCAATGTCGGCATGATTATTAAAATAATTTCCAGACCTTAAAAAAATTATAGAGTTCACATGATTGACTTGGTTGTTTTCATGTGAATTAGCATGATAAGGTTTTTGATTAGGGACTAGAAATTTTGGATTGGTCTCGGGTTGACTAGGAAGTTTACCCTTCTCTCTTTCACTAACAATAGTGGCCAATTGACTCATTTGAATCTCTAGACGAGATAAGGTTTGGTTAGTGTTTTGCATGAAATTATTGAAATTATTATGAGATTTCATTAAAGTTTATATGCTCTTCTCTAAAACGTTAAGTCTCTTCTCACTTTCATTAGAAAAACCTGGTGGATATTGGGTTGTTGAGCTTGAATTTTGGTACGGACCAGGATTTGGCTTTTGGTAAGGTTGAAAAGATTGATTTGGAGACTGATTGACCTGATTTGAAGAATTATTTGAGTAGGGTCCTTGGCTTCATGCAAAATTAGGATGATTTCTCCAACCTGGATTATAAGTGGGTGCAAATGGGTCATTCCTAGGTCTTTGAAACATTGCATTGACTTGTTCATATTCTTCAGGTTGAGGCATGACTCTAGGCCATTCCTCAATCACATGGCTTGGTGAATTACTTAGACACAAAGGTGTTGGTGTTGAGACTTGGTTCACGTGTGGTTGTCCCCTAGTTTCTAAAGCTTCAAGTCTTTTAAGTACACCAGCCAACTTAGCTTCTGTAGCAATTAAATTGTCAATTATATGAACACCCCTAGATGAACTAGGCTTATCGGTCTCTCGGGTAGTTTCCCATTGCATGATTTTTTCTGCTAAGTCTTCTAAAAACTCCCAAGCTTTTTCCTCATCGTTATTCAAAAAATCCCCCTGACACATTGACTCTAACATTGTTTTAGTGGGATAGTCTAAACCTTCGTAAGCAATTTGACACAATCTCCATTTCTCAATTCCATGGTGTGGGCACTGGGATAACAAATTTTTAAATCTTTCAAAATATTTCCAAAAGGACTCTTTTTCAAGTTGGCAAAATTGATGAATTGCAGTCCTAATTTTAGCAGTTTTATGATTTGGAAAATATATTTTTAGAAATGTAACAACAAATCCCTCCCAAGTTGATATGGAATTATTTGGTAGGCTATATAACCATTTTTTAGCATTATCTTTTAAAGCAAATGTTATAAATCTTAGTCTAATTAAGTCATCAAACAATTGTTGAATTTTCATTAGGGCACAAACTTCCTCAAATTCCTGAATAAATAAATATGCATCTTCTATCCCTGTGAACCTAGGTAACATATTTATAAAATGCGGCTTAAGTTCAAAAATTTTACCAGTTACCGGTGGTAGACTGATACATGAAGGTTGGGTAGAGCGGGAAGGATAATATCGATCCCTTAAAGAAACAGTTTGTGCGCCCTCCATTTTTCTTAAAGTGAGATCTTTTAAAATGAAATCCGAAAAATCAAGTGTTCTCACTAATCGGGATGTTTCGTCCCTAATCCACACTTTTTGCATACACTACTTAACAAATAAGGAGATAAGCACAAAATAAAAAAATAAAAATAAAAAAATAAATAAATAATTACTTCTACGGTTAACCTAAATAAAACCTAGACAGCTCCTAATTGTTCCAAGTTACATCGCAAGGTCCACCAAATTCGAAATTAATCATACCACTAGCCAGGTAAGTGTAAGAAAGGCGGGAGTCTCTCCGTAGATACGGTGACTAATTAAATAACTACATAATCTTTAGGCGTATACCTTTTAAACCACTTGCCTAGACACCAGTAGTTTGATTAATTTAAAATTCAGACTCCTCTTGGAGTTTCTTGTCCTAATTGAGCTCGAGAATCCTAGGGGCCAACGTCTACTTGATTTTATTAGGTCATGGTCATGCAAAATGCAAATTGGGTTGTTTGTGACCCAAGGAAGGGTGATGAAATTCCCACCTTAACTTGTTACAGGTTGTGCCCTTAATGTTAGATTAAAAATAAAAATGCACAAATAAAAAAAATAATATAAACAAATAAAGTGTCCTAAAACTATGTGAATTACGAAAGAAATAGAAATTTTGACATACCTCAATCCTCCAGCAATCACCACAGTTTATATTTGACAAAAAAATAATAAAAAAAATAAAACCTAACAGGATGTGCTCTACGTGAGTGAATGCATGAATGCGGCAAATAAAAAAAATATTAATAATAATAAAAAGCAAAACTTTTTTTTTATATATGGAGATACGAAGTACCGAAGAAAGCACAACAACAAAATTTTTATCTTTTCGCTCCTTCGACGAACTTCAATAATCCTGAAAAAAAAAATTAGAGTTAAAGCTAATTTGAATAAATAAAAATTAAGGAATAAATAAAAATTAATTCTAGTCCCCGGCAGCGGCGCCAAAAACTTGATGTGATAAAAATATGTAACTGCAAGTGCACAATGTCAAATTAAAGAACTGACAAGTACAGGTCGACCAACAGAGACTAGATTAATTCTTTAATATATCTTTAATTAATATTTTAGGCGAATTAGAAATAAATATGGTGGAAAAAATTTATTAACTAAATTATTCAAATTACTAATTAATAACGAAAACTATTAATGAGAAAAGATACCTAGGAATCAGAATCCACCAAATATTAACATAATAAATAATTTTTTATTTCCTAAATCAATTCCCAAATTATTCTCCCTTTCCTTTAAAAATAATGATTCATATAATTAATATGGGCAAGCATAAGTTATGAAAAATTCACAGATTAACGATAACTTATCAAAATCTCGCAATCAATATAAAAATCATATGCAATTTATGCGGAGGAAAATATGAAGGCGAAAATAATTAGGCATTAATTTTGGAACGGAAAGAAAATATTATTATGAAATACTTAGTTTCATCATAATCCTAGGTATTAAAAATTTAGCTAGCCATGGAATTAAAAACAAAAATAAATAATATTAGTACTACAATTCACATGAAATAAGAACACTAATTAAAAAGAGAATTTCTATTATATAAATAAAAGAAAGATACAAATGCTCCCTGACAGTAGTTTCACACGTGATTGGAATAAGAGAAAAAACAAACTCTAAATATGTTACTCCCTTCTACACTAGTGAAGAACTAAGAAAAAGAAAATAATAAGTGGTCCTTTCTCTCTAAAACAAGAGGCCTATTTATAGGGAAAATAACTTGGAACCCTAATTTAGGTTCATTGAACTTGGACAGTTTTGTTTCCCATCAACTTCTCAAAAAAAAATCTTCTAGATATACTTTCCCTTCTGTTGTTGGATTTGACTTGCACACCAAGATTGTTCAACCTCTTTCCTACTCCTTGTAGGATTCTTCTTGGATATTCCTTATATGAATAAGAGCATTAAATATTGCTTGATCACCAAGATTTTGACCTTTTTGCAACAAATATTAAATCTTACAAAATAAAATAAAACATATTAATTTAATAAACTAATATAATTAAAAGGACAAAATTAGGGATAATAAAATGTATGAATTACGTGTTTATCACTGAGCATATTGATAACTAATTTGAAAACTCAGCTGTATAATATACCTGAATACTCTCTTTCCTTTATGGCTATATTGATAACTAATTTGTGTCTGTTTTTGGATTAGTGTGAAATACATAAGATTCCTCAGATTACTACTCTGGTTAAATTCTTCCTAGAAGATAGTAAAGTAGTTGGCATAAAGATTTCCTTTTTTTGTTTTGGTATGTGTCTGTGAAAAGAATCAAGCTTTATTTTGCAAGTATAACTCTGTTTTTGTAAATTTCTGTTTGTCAATGTGTAAATATAATGGATGACATGTACCATCAAATAGGGAGTTGCGGGGATAATGTAGAAATGAATTTGGAAATAGAAATAGATGGGGATGACTCGAGTGGAGAGGGGTTGAATGTGAACAATACTAATGCTGTTGTCTAATATCCTAAAGTAGCAGATGAGTTTACGCCTAAGCTTGGTCAAGAATTTCAAATATTAGATGATATTCACACGTTTTACAATACATATGCAATGCATGTTGGATTTAGTGTACGAAAGTTTAATGAGAAAAAAAGGCCAGGTAGCGATGAGCTTTATAGGAAGGAGTATGTGTGTTCTAAGCAAGGAAATGGCGAACTATTAGCCGATGTGGTTGTAAAAAGAAAACGTGGATCTACAAAAGAATGTTGTGGTGGAAAAATTATAGTGGTAAAAAGAAATGACTTGTACGTAATTACTGAAATTGAGGAGGGTCATTGTCATCCATTGTCAACCCCACATAAGAGGCATTTGTAACGATCGCATCGTAATGTTTCAATTGCCCAAAAATCTTTGTCTCAGTAACTTGGCACAGTGAATATACCACAATAAAAACAATACAATTTTCTTGCAGTACAGGCGGGTGGTTTAGAAAATATTGGTTGCACGCAATGAGATTTGTATAACTTTGAAAGAGACAAGCGCAATGACTTGAAGGGACATGATGGGGATATGTTGAATGAGTACTTACAGTTAGAACAACAAAAGAATCCTTCATTCACTTTCACAATTGACACAGATGATGAAAATCGGATCACTCGTTGTTTTTGGGCCTATGCAACTTCTAGACGGGCTTATGGATTTTATGGTGATGTTGTCATTTTTGATACCACGTATAATACTAATCGTTACGGAATGATATTTACACCACTAATGAGGGTTAATAATCATGGTCAAACTACTGTATTTAGTTGTGCTTTCTTAAGTGAAGAGACCATAGCTAGTTTTGAATGGCTTTTCAAGTGTTTTTTGGAAGCAATGCCAGACGATGAACCTAAGATGATTATCACCGATCAGGATCCGGCTATGACAAATGCCATTTCACAGATTCTTCCTAATACATTTCATAGGTATTGTAGTTGGCACATATTGACCAAATTCTCAAAGAAGATTGACTCAGTAAAATACAATGCTTATTATAAAGAGTTTTCAGATTGCATTTAGAATTTGGAGACTGTGGAAGATTTTGACTCTACTTGGATAGCGTTAATGGAGAAAAGTGGGTTGAATACTAATAAATGGCTACAATCAATGTATGACATCCGTTGTAGATGCGTACCCACACATGTGAATCATGTTTTCTCAGCCGACATGTCAAGTAGTCAACGAGCGCAGAGTTGCCATTCATTTGTTAAAAAGTTTGTTTCTAAAAGGAATTCTTTAATGGATTTTATGATTTAATTTGGTCGGGGCCTTCAGCATCAACGACACAATGAGTTGGTTTCGGATAACAAAGATTTTGTTGAGAGGCCGAGAATGAAATATCGTCATGACTTCTTAGTTCAAATGGTTGACATTTATACACACTCTATGTAATACCCCAATTTTTTATAAATAAAATCAAATTTCCTCTATTTATTACTTTGAAATAGTAAGGGGTTGATTCAATTAATGTGGTTAGTTATGGGTAAAATGCGTAAATATTTTAAATAAGCAAGTGGTTATAAAATATTCATTGTTGTCGGGGAATATTCGTTTGGTCGTGAAATATTCTTGCTGTCAGGAAATATCCGTACGACGGCGCAGCCTTTTATGGGTCCCATAACGGAAAGCGATTGGATGAAGAAAACGACAAGTATGAGTTTTTATAAATAACGACGTAGTTGTTACTGTTAACACTGTTGGAATACCCGATGGTTAAAATACAGTAATACGCGGTGTTGCACAGTAGCACACGGTATTGCACCAATTATTGATTCTTACGTAAAAAGGCACTACTCAATAATTGTTACAGTAATTACTATTCAATAATTTATTGATTCAATAATTGCTACGTTGATATTTTATATTATTGTTGTTTCAATAATTGTCACTGCACAATATTTCCATTATCAGATCAATAAATCATATTATTTTAATAATATTATTAGATAACATTATTGACAATGTCTAGAAAGTTCTGTCTAAGGAGAGGTTTGGTCACCTAATTGCGCGCCAGTAAGGAGAAATTCTTATTGGAAAACCTCCTTTCCTGGGAACGACCTAGTTGTCATTATTGTGATTCTGTAATATTATTTGTGAATAATTAATTATTGATTTATATGATAAGGAAAATATTTAATTATGTGGAGCAATTTTTAAAAAAGTGACAATTATTGAAAATTGATATTTTATTTTTTCTGATAAAATAATTCATTTAAATATATTTTTATATTACAATAATATAATAATGGTAATATTTTTACAATGAATGTGTGAATAAATGAGGAGGAAGAGTATTTTTGTTACAATAAATACTAAAAATATGTTGAACATGTTAGTGGGCTCCGTTTTTGACTAAAATGTGATTATAGCCTTTAAAATCGTCCGTATGTGGATTTCGGTCAATTTCTGTTTAGAATTTGGAAAAACTTAAACTTACAAAGTTGTAGAGAATTGAATTTCCTATGGAATAGACATAAGGTTCAAATGTTTCTGATAAAAGAGTTATTTATTACGAATTATTGAAGTTCTAGAATAATTGATTTTTGGAGTTTAAAATATTTATTTTAAGAAAAGCTTTTTTTGCAATTGGATGGGCCCCACATGTGTTGTAAACATGCTGAATTCAGATTTCAAGAGGTGGGCGTAATTTTTTTTAATAAATATTATTATTTTATTAAATTTTCTGCTTTGGTGTTCTAAGCATTTTCTTATAAATAGGGTGCTTAGGTTAGAATTAAAAATCACACTAGAATCTGAAGTTTTCTCTCTCTATATTATCGAGCGTATTTTTGTGAGTATTTTGATACTTTGAGTGTTGTTATACGGTGAAAGTTTCCTTCAGCACTATATCCAGTATTTCAGTCAGAAGCACTGTCCTTTTGAGGTAAGGGATGTTATTTTTTTTATAAATGATATTATTTCTTCCAATATCATTATGCTGAAATATTGATATGAATTTTATTGTGGAATTTTTACCTTTTTGTGTCGGGGTTACTATTCACGTATACGACACTATTTATGAATACGACTGTTGGTCGAAAAATCGATCACTAAACACGCGCAAGTATGCGCGGTCTAACAAGTAATACAGTAATAAGAAATGTGTCGTACCCACGAGGAATTATGACTAATATTTACCAAATACCGATTATGTATCGCTAAAGTTTTATTCGAACAACAGTAAATGAAAGTATGATTAATCTAATTGACTAATTAGCAAAGCAAATAAATGGATAACAAACGGTGATATAAGGAATTACAAGCTAAGGTTACAACTTCAGCCTACACAGGCATTCTGTCGAACACCTGGCGTGCTATGTTTCATCAAACTAGCTACCCTTCTCTCTTTGGTCTAAAAGGTCACGACAATTTGTCGACCGAGAACACACAGGTGCTTATGCACCTCTGTCAAGGTATGCACAAACATATCCTCTTCAGATCCACCCAAAAGGGAATAGAATAGAAAAGAACGTCCAAGCTAGATATAATCCTACACATGTCTATGCGAATTATTCATAACAAGGATTTAAGAATAAGTTCTCAATGAGGTCGCACGTGGCGCACAGAGATATGTCTATTCTACGCACAACTTATTCAGTCAAAACCCACAATCACATGCCAATATATTTAGGTGTAAATTTACAATCCTTCTGTCGATATCATGTAAATTACCAAAATCATCACTAATGTCTTAACGAGAATCATTAAGCACAAATATATTAAACTAAATCATATGGTGCCAACTAAAGAGATAAGACAGTCAATTTAAATAACAAAGGGTTTTATTATAACCATAGAGAAAATACTCAGCTCATAGCTATTAAACCAAATATGAGTAGCAATAAAGACAACATTTATAGATTACAAAATAAGAGAAAATAAATGGATAAGAGAAAACTCTGTCAAAGCCCTTCCATCTCCACGCATTCCGCTCAAATCAAGCTTTCTAATCCGTGTCGCTCACTGCTCGTGTGCTCCAAAGACATAACAGACTTCTCCCTAATCTACCTAATCTATATTTACAAGCATGAGAAAGAAAGAGAAATTACAAAATACAACTAATCTAAGCTAAGCTATATTATTCTAAACTAAAGTCTCATATGATATAGGTTATGAGATATGCCCCAATGCAGGGGCAGGCTTCTATGTTATATACGCCTCCTTCCTTCGCTAGGTCAAACCAAGGCATTCACTGTCTGGGCATCGGAGGCGGCGCTGCGGTGCGGGCATTAAGCCTATGAGTGGCGCTGCAGTGCCATGTCATTAATCAAGAGACTGGAGCTCGCGCTGCAGCGCGAGTCCATATAGGGAGAGTGGCGCTGCGACGCGGAGCTGACGTCAGCAGAGACAGGGAGGTGGCGCCGCGACGCGAGACTAACATTGGGCATTGGCGTTGCGGCGCCAGTGTATAGAAAATGACTGTTTTGCCCCTGAATGCTAGAAAACACCTGTAAAGCTCTGTAATTCATCGATTAAGCACAATAACACTATAATCATATAAATACATATAAAATCTACGAGAACAGACAACTATTTAAGTTATAAAATATCCGTTTCGCTGGTATAAATCTCACTCATCAAATACCCCCAAACTTAAGTCTTTGTATGTCCTCGAGCAAACTAACTAACACAACACTAATAATAAAACATACGCGAAAGAAAACTAAAACAGTAAAGTACCATCATGCCTTCAAAGCTTGATCATAGCTACTCCCAGAGAATAGGACAAACACATATATGAATAAGGCCGGTTCATTCAATGTCTAGCATAAGACTGTATTCGATCCATTCTAAGTGTGTGTGTGTGTGTGGAGACCAACCGTCCTAACTAATCATGGCTCAAATAAGCTCGCACAGTCGATTGCTAATACTAATATGCATACTCCGCAACTTAAACATTCAAAAAGCATTAAGAATAAGACGCAAATGCAGGAAAAGATCAAAAGACTCTAGCATGACGACAGTAAAATTTGACTCGGACAGTCCTTAATTACCTTAAGCTATTCAGAACTACCCATGAATGAGCTTTGATCAGTGACTCCCAAGCCAGACGACTTTAGGGCACTAGGTGTAGAACACCCCTATGAATCTAATAACTCGAGCAGTAAAGGCCACGTAATCAACATAAGCCAACTGAGACTTTACAACAAAAACGAAGATTATTTAGCGAGTGCATTTTATGCTCCATCTTGATATCGGTCCTGCGTTTATGGGCGAGTGCATTTTACGCTCCATCTCGATCCACCGCAAAACTTTCGATATAAACTCTTCTTTTCAATTTTTATTCTCATTTCATTCTTTTTTTATATATATATGTCAACATGCCAGAAACCAAGATCCAAAACTGTATAAACGTCTAAGTATTTTATGACCTTGTAAAAAAAATGAAAGTTTATAAGAGTGAACAAACTCTCAAAGCAATAGACACGCGAACTAAATTTAAAAAATAACTAATTAAACACAGTGCGTGCTAAGAATGACGGATCAATAGCAGTCTAAACTTATCGATTGAACAACCCCTAGCTCATACATGCCTGACACGACTCTAAGAGATAGGGGCGCTTATCATCAACCACAATCAAAAATTAATGATAACTATACACCCTTGCTAAATAACAGCTCAAAATAGGGTAAAAAGGCCATTTGCATGGCACAAGCATCTAACCTATAAAAGGCCCAAAAAGATGGCTATAAACCACAATCATGCTGATAATAATCAAAGCATTAAATAAAAAAAACCAAAAACAGGTCATGGCATAAAAATTAAAGCATAATCTTGATAATCCCGCAGTTTAAAATGACTGCACCACAATACTGATAATAAGTCATAACAAAATACTAAATATGCAATCCTAATCATGGCAGTACAGAAATAAAAGATAATAGCCAAAACACCCCCAAACTTGAGGTGAGCAATACCCTCATTACTAAGCATAAAGCAATCATATATAAGAGGGCTTCCCTGAAGTGGGCTCACTCAGCAGCTGCATCAGCTTCATCCTCAACAACAGCGTCCTCATCAGCATCGATGGGCGGTGATGGTGGAGGGTATGGTGGAAAGACAGGAGGCTCTGGGAACTGGTATGGCGTGAACTCAGCGTTCTCGCCACAATAGTCGGTGTAAATGCTCTGTATGGTGTTTACCAGCTAAGCCTGGTACTGCATAGCAATGCCCTGCCGCTGTGCCATAGCTGCAATGTGCCTCTGTTGTCTGCGAGCCTCGGCGTCGTGCTTTAGATGCAGCAGGGTGAGAGACGCCATGATATCGGCTAGTAGTCCCTGGCTAGCTGGGCTTGCGTCTGGAGTAGCATCTGGAGGCTGCGAGGGCTCGGCCTCTGATGAAGGAGGTGGCACTTTAGGTGGCCCGCAACCCTCGCCTCTGACATGAGACTCAACCCCGTCCCACTCATAGTAGCATTTGATTGTCAGATGGTCAATGACTATCATTGGTGGCGAAGCTATCTCCTCGGGCCCCCACTACCTTCCCGCTTGCACAAGGTGGTGATCAATGATGGATGAGGAAGTCCAGCGACAATGTTACTCTTGATTGCCTTCTGAATGGAGTCATGAATGAGCACGCCAATATCCACATTAAGACCCGTGACAATGGCAAATAGCAGAATCACCCTATCCTTCGTCACGTCGCTCAGATGTCGGGTCGGGATCATGTTTGCACATATGAAACTGAACCACGCCTTCCCTTAGCGACTAAGTGCGGAAGCGGGGAAACTGGTCTTTTCCCCTGTGTAATCATTTTTCTTCCACGCAGTCCCAGGCTTGCAAAGCTGCCTAATGATATCCTCGAGATCATAGCTGTGGAGTCCCGGCTACATATAATCATTGCCCACATAGTTGGGTGTTCCATACAAGGCATTGATGGCCTGACTACTATACTCCACTAGCTTCCCCCGAACTTGGACAACAGCAGGACCCTCGGGATTAGCGTTGGCATAGAACTCCTGAACCCCAGATACAACAGCTGACCCAAGTGGCTTTGCGAAATGGATCTAGTTGCGCTCTTGTATCATGGTGGTTAGCTCACCGTCTTTCTTGTTCGGCCTGAACCCCCGCTCAGGAATCAGAATTCGTGAGCTGAAAGAACTTTTATACCTTTTCCAGGCCTCTTCATTGATAATCTTGGCTCTGTCCCAATCCGTTGGTGGTGGCGCGACGGAAGATGAAGACCCTCCAACATTCAGGCGTTGTCTCTTTGGTGCCATGTCGAAATTTCAGTAGATTTGATGCACAATCAGTCCCTAATCAGTGCCAAAATTCTGTAGAAACTTCCCTCTAAGTAAACACAACAAATCCCCCAAAGCGAACCCAGTGAATTTAAGCCAAAACAGTTCAACTGCTCTCATAGGCAAATTAACAAACACGTTGCGTGCGTTCTGAAAACTTGATTTGGACAACCTTTGTTTGAAAGTGCTCTACCCCGATTTCTGTCGGTGGAAATCACCCAAACAAACAAGAAGAAGAACACAACAAGAATGTATAAATCCCACAATTCGAGCAAATCACTTTACTAGTTGAACGAAATCTAAAAATACCTTGAGTGAGAAAATCCCTAGGTGAGAAATCGTGTGGACGTTAAATCTAACAAGCAATTTGATGGATGTTGTTAGGGTTGAGAAGAGAAACGATCAATGCTAACTCCTTTTTGAGAATGAAACGGCTGATAGGAACGCAGGGGTCTTTTGTGCTATGGTGCCGAGAGAATGGGAGTAATGTGCTCTAACTGCTGCTAACATCTGTTTTTAAAAATGAAAATTCGCTGCCAGCGCCGCGGCGCGGGATGTCCTTTGTTAATTGGCCCCGCGGCGCGAGTTAACAGTAGCTAGGAAATTCTGATGGCACCGCGGCGCGGCCTACCCTTTGTTGGTTGGCGCTGCGACGCGAGTTAACAGTAGGCAAGGAAATTCATGGTGCTGAGGTGCGAGATTTGGCGCTGCGGCGCGAAGGAGAGAGACTGGGCACTAAGTGTCAGCGCCCCGACGCAAGTTGTCACGCTGCAGCGTGAAGAAGAAAAAGTTGCCCTTTAAGCACCAGCGCTGCGGCGCGAGGTGCAGTGCATTTAGTGGCGCCGCGGCACGAGATGCAAATTTTTCTAGCTGTTATCTGCATATGCCAAGACTCACAAAAACTACACTATAAAGCAAATATACATTATTACAAACAATATAATAACTAACTACAGAGTAAACTAGATATAGGTAAAGGAAAACAGATAAAATTTATACCGAGATGGGGGTGCCTCCCCACTAAGCGCTTATTTTAAAGTCGTCAGCTTGACTATACCGACGCCGTTCAATCCGACTCATAGGCGAAAATAACCTTTTCATGCCGCCTATTCGTCAATTCCTTTGGATTCTCGACAGACATGGATGATTGGTTATCCTCGTTTTCCTCATCCATCCAGTCATCCATCGGCACAAAGAAGATTTCGCCACTGGCATTATCCACTAATTCACCTATTTCATTAAGTTGAAAACGATCTTTGTGCGCTATTGGGCCCTCACGAATTTCCACAGTCGGGAGCGTGGTTTCTGATTGTAGATCAGTATTGACTATACAACCACTGTTGATCCTTTTGTCTCCAAGTTCAGACTCCACCGGTTGGCCAGTTTGCACTATGACGTCTCCCTCAACAACTGTACGAGACTCATTACATTTTCCTTGCGTATCCACCGTGCAATGCTCTACTACTTCATCGTAGAGATCAATTAAGACTGGGAGATTTCCTTGCGGTGGATTTGTGATGGCCCAATTGATTTTTAAGGCTGTGCAATGCGGCTTCTTGGCTTGCCATCCGAACCTCACTTCTCTCAATAAAGTCGGCGAGAAGCTCCCCAAGCCTGTTCTCTTCTTCTCGTGTTGAGGTCTCATAAAAGCTCTCATTGGGTTGAGACGTCAACTCATAATGCGGCGGAGACTGATAATCAAACTGAGAGGTATGATTCGGTTCATGATATGGCTCTTGACTGTAGTCCCATGAGTTTGGATATCCTTGGCAGTTTGTGTAACGACCCCAAAATAGGTCCAATACATCTAACCTATTCTGAGTCGCCAAATACATGGTACAGAAAATAACTACAACTTTATTACAACAATTATTGTGCAAAATATAACAACACATATGTTGTGAGTTTTGATACAAATATATACCAACTGTGACTCTCATCCCAACCTTGAATAGCACGTCACAATGGCACCTTACATAAAGGTATAGTCAAAAACTGTTTTAGAAATTAGAATATTTGGGAAGTGCTCAAGGAAACTTTCGTACATGGGAGGTCATGCGTCTAGGTTATGATAGATATCATATGTCTACAGAATTATCCTTGGTTGACCCAATAGACCCCAAAGAAAAACAAGAAGATTACTATCATATTCTTTCCAATGATGAGTCTTTTCTTGACATATCATTATCTCCACTGTCTCTAATTGAGAATTATACTTCAACCAAACTCCAAGATTATATAGGTAGTGCTCGTAGATATACTCAGCAAGTGGTGTGCACAACCCTGTCTTATGATGACACAAGGTTGTATGTCATTAGACATCTTGTATGATAGTGGCAAATCACCCTTCCGAAGTTGGGTTCGCCTCACCCTATATGATTCACCAAATATAACTACTAAATAATGTATAAAATACAACACACTATTTCAAAGTTCTTAATAAAATTATTTCCATACTGTTTAGGGAGAACCTTCACAGCTAGAGACCATCGTTCTATTCCCCTGTTACCCTTGCTCGACCCAACTACACTCTTATTACCTAAAAAGAATTGTGAAGAAAAAGGGTGAGTACAAATAGCCCAGTAAAGAATATCATGATTAAAGATAATTAAATTATCCATAGTCTTCGTCAGTAATGAATCAGAGATTAAAAACATATGGTAGATGATAAAACTTTTTAACCATAGTTGCAGTGGAACGAGCAATCCATTAGAAGAGTCAAATAGACCATAAAGTTTATTATCTTTTTCATGTTAAAATTCCACTAACAATATTTTATTCCTGTAATATCAATCAACAGTTCCTGTCCATAATCATGTGAATAACTATAAGAATCCGATTTTTTAGAAATTACTAAAATAAGAATTTAGTGAATAAAATTCTTAAGTGTGAAATGGGTTCGAATAAAAACAGTTATGTGATACGAGGTACGTAGGAATGTGTTACATAGGGTAATATGAACCATGTAATATGTGATTGTTGTGATTATTAAATATATTATTATTATATATTGTTATTGATCGCAGAGATAATTCAGTTGAGATAAAAGAAGTGGATAAAATTTTCTATCGATATTAAATAGTTTATAGGATTATTTTATCATTGTAAGTGGATGACATTAATGTATTATTGTCATTTTCTTGTGTATGTGTACTAATAGCTTGTATGATTATAATATTGGTTAATTGATAGTCGAGAGTTATATTATGGAATAATATAATGTGTATGTTAAACCTTAAATAACTATGGTAATATAGTACAAGGTTTAATTTACTTAAGTAAATGAGTGAATTAATATGTGTGTTGAAAATGTGATACTTTCTATATGTTATTCAGAATGGTAATATGGGAGAAAGTCTAATATACGAATAACGTTAATATATATATATATATATATATATATATATATATATATATATATATATATATATATACACACACACGTTATTAAAGGGAGACATAAATCATTATATCTTTAAATGGATATTTAATATTTGAAGAAATTATTTTGGGAGCAATTTATAGAGGGAGAGAGAAATAATAATTATATATTTCTAGTAGAGAATATTAAAATAATTTCTAATATTGAGTTATTTTAATAAAAGGAGGAATTGTTATTTTTGAATAATAATATTACCTTATATATTTTTGTATGAGGTATGATTAATAATATAGAAAATATATTAAAACATATTTGCTATATGTAAATAAATTGATGGAAATAATTTGTTATAATAGAAAATAAACTTATTATCTATTTTCTATATATAATATATGTACATGTGTCGTACATATAGTTAATTGATATTATATTAAGAATAATATCTTGAGACAATAAACAAATTAATTTCTAATTGTAAATGTCTTTATTCGGAGAAAACATAATATTTATGTTATGACAAAATACATAATTTCTAATGTATTTTCAAGGGAGTTAATTAATGAAAGAAAACTAAGTTATTTTAATATATTAAATAACTTAAGTTATTATTTTATCGTGGATGTTATCATTTAAATAATTATTTGTTAGAGATGGAAGAGGTTGTCTTGGGACAATCGAATAATTATACGTATAATGTATAATTTAAATAATTAATAGAGTAGATATTAATTATTTTAAGTGTAAGGGTTATACATATTACAAGTGTAAGGTAAGCTAAATAAATTAGCATTGAGGTAAAGTGTGTCACACAAACTTTATACTAAATAATGTGTAATGTGAAAAAAATGTTAGTAGTAGTATCATATAATTACCTACTGCTTGAGATTAAATGTGGTGTGATATTTAATATAGAGTAAAAGTAATTAAATCATAAAGTTGATTTAAATAAGTTTTGTTATCTCATCATATGTGATGAGACAATTATATGTGTACTCTAAAAGATGAGAGTAAATAAATGTGTTATTAAAATATTTATTTCAATATCGATGTGTAAGTAAATAGTAAAAAGAGATATTAAGTTATTAGTGAGCAATTAATTTAAGTCCACACATGTTATAAATATTAAATTATGTGGACTAATGTACGTGGATTATATGATATGGGTATATGTTAAATCCCTCATTTTTCCACGTTGTAGTAACAATTGTACATTAAAATTACATTTTTGGGAACTAAAGAAACTAAGCCAAGCTATTTAATCAAGTTGCTGAAAAACCAAATGGGTTGTCCCATTTTGTGAGTCTCATTTTCTTCATTCATGTGAAATGCAAAAAGGCTAGAAGCTAGCTTGTTTCTTCTTCTCCAAAATCCATAGCTTCCAAATGATGAAGAGGGGAGTGGGTTGATTTGATTTTCCACCAAACTCCTTCAATCCAATGGCTTCTTCTTCTTCCTCTTGGTTTAGATTGTTGGGCAAAATCATTGTATGGACAATGATTTCTCTATAAATGAGGACTCATCCTTCTCATTTCCATTTGCAGAGTTATTTTGGTAAGCTTCCTATTAAGAGTGAGTTGCCATTAGTGAGAGTAATCTGAGATTGGAAGGTTGAAGAGCAATAGATAGCCAATCAAACATTAAGAAGGTAACATCCCTCTATGTGTTCTTAAGTTCAAGTTTTACGAAGTTCTTAAAAAAAGTAGCTTTTGAGTCATAAAATTGATGGGTAAGGATTGTTATAATCCATAAATTGTTGTTAGATATTGTTAATATAGTCAAATGCGAAAACAACGGAAGTTAAACGAACCAATTTGGTTTAGAATCGAATTCGTAGTGAATGATTTCACTAAATTGTCAAAACATAAACAATTAGTATGAACATGAGTTGTAAATTCATATTTGGGTTATTTAATGTTTATGTTAGTTGATGGGAATTTGGTATGTTGTAGTTTTATGAGTTACGAACCCATAGAATCGACAATGAACTAATTTGGACATGTATAACTCAAATTATGAAGGTTAGAGAGAAGTTTGGCTTGTTATTTCGTAGCAGGGCATGAAAGTTTGCGTTAACAGTAGCTATGCCCGCCCCGGCGGGCTGTTTTTTAGGCCAAACCCCCGCCCCGGCGGGGGGTGTGTTCTGCAATGACTGAATTAACCTGTTTTACTAAAACTGACATAACTTTTTCATATAAACTTCGATTAAGGTGATTCAAGATGATTCGGAACGAGGACGAATAGACCTACAACTTTTGTTCTTTACGTTTTTCAATTAGAGGTCTTCAGGAAGGGTCAAAATAGTCATCTTTATAACTGTTACGTATTCAGGGGCGATCGGAGGGCGTCGAACGAGCACATACGCAAGTATAGTGCTCCCGACAATGGAATATGTTATTCTAAGTGATGTAACATGAAAATGCATGATAATAGACATGACATATAAGATTTCCTTGCTCATAATAGAAAGCATTTGCATGACTTAGTATGTGTTTTGAAAAGAAACTTGGAGTTTTGAAAAAACAAATATTGACGAACCTTGAGTCTTTGAAGTTATGATATTTTAACACATACATCTTGTTGAATTATGAGTATACTTAAGAATGAGAAGTGATTTAAAGTTACCTTGCATATACTAGATTAATATAGCGTGGTTTAAAAGAAAAACTTGAAGTTTGAAAATGAAAACTAGACGAACTTTGTGTCTTTTAAGTTCCGACCTTGGAAACATATAAATGTGGCCTAGTTATGTGCGCGGATGGATAAGGAATGTAATTCCAAGATGTATTGAACATAAAAAGTTGTCAAGCTCGGTTTAGTATGCCTTTTAAAGAGAAATTTAAAAGTGTTAGAAACTAACTTTGATGAGCATTGTATTACTTGCATTATGACTTTATAAGCACGCATGATAGAGTTGTATATGCCTTTGAACATGAATGATATGTGCACTCAACTAGTCAAGCATGACATAAGTTATTTAAGCATGTTTTAAAAGTATAAACTATGTTATGTCTATGTAAATGAGATAGATACATGTGAGTATACTAGTGGAGGCTTATTAGTACCAATACATGGTTTAAAAGCTTATAACATCGAATCTTGTTAAAGAAAGTTGTTAAGCCTTATTGATTGAAATAAATCATTATGGAACTAAGTAGTTTGAATATGAATGACGCAGATCACGTATCTATAAACTTTAAATATGTGTCGAACACATAGCGACTCAAGTGTATGATAAATGAATATGAATGTTGATGTCAAGTACGGATGGTTAGGTATACCTATACATACCTAGCTATTCTAAGAGTATGATGAGAAAGTGAAATGTAGGTGTTACGAAACTAGTTAGAGAACAATGTAACATTATTATTACATTAAGAATGTATGAAATGTATGACTAATGGATATGAATCCATGATTATATAACTGTGTAGGAATACACGCAGTGCAGATAAGCTTTAAGCAGTTAAGTCGTAGTTGATAAACTATGAATCAGGCAAGTCTTTCAGTTCCTATTTGATATATGAATTTTATAACTGTTAGTGAGTTATATTATGCCATGAGAACGTTGATGTATATGAAATGCATATGAGATATGTATGAATGTTGAAAGATGATCTTTGATGATATGCTTGTGGAGTAAATCTTTATGTCTGTTATGTGAGAAGTAACATGCGTAGTAAATGTTAATTGATTATGAATGCATGAACTGAATATGCTATTATATGCTGTGTGCTGCATGAAAACTGTTAGAATTGCTGGGCTGTCGAGCTCACCCTTGCAAATAACCACTTTTGCAGGTTAAGGACTCACGGTAAAGAATTCGTGCTTCTTGGTTGACAAAGTAGATAGTTTCGCAACGAAGGATACTATTAGATTATTATTTGAACCGTGTTTAGGTTCTAGGAGTGTACTTGATATATACTTACGATGTTTAATACTTGTGTATTGTAAGGATGTATTAGTTAATACATAGAGGATATCGAATCAAGATGTAAAATCTTATACAGTAATTCCAATAGAACGAACCATATTATATAGTTGATTCAAGAATTGTAATTGGTTCAAAGTTATGAAATCAATAGAAGATTTATTTTTCAAAGGAGATTGAAAAAGTTTAAATTATTCCGCGTTTTTATAATATCGAATGTGATGTAATACAAAAATAATAAATGACCAGGATTAGAAACTTATGAAAGTTTGGGGTCATTGTGCAGATCCTGGAAATGGAATGAATTTATATTCTAAATTGTAATAAGTAAAGTTATATTCATTAAGTTATGAATGAAAAATATAAATAGTTTGACGATAGTAGTATCGTGGCGGACCGGATCCGGGGTTTGAAGGAACCCAGATTTGGGGGCGTCACAATAACTCATAATCATAATTGTGGTTCTAAATTCCTATTCGCATCCAAGACGAAGATAATTTTCATCACCTGTCTTTACCTGAAACATCAAAGATCATGGTTATACCAAATCACAGTTCCTGTTCATAATTATACTAATAAATTCATCTTTGCACTACGGGCCAAAGATATTCGTCAACAGTTCATCTCTGCATAACTGGCCAAAGATATTCAAAAACAGGTCATCTTTGCACTACAGGCCAAAGATATTCAATAGCAGATCATCTTTGCACTACAGGCCAAAGATATTCAACAACAGATCATCTTTGCACTACAGGCCAAAGATATTAATATCTCAAAGAAATATATAAACATTTCAGAATTTTTATAAATAATAATTATAACCATGTTGATTAATTCACCTTTGCACTTAAGCTAAAGATATTCAATTATAAATTCAATGGTCATGATCATACCAGTCAACAATTCAACTTTGTACTACTGGTCAAAGAGAGCCCATAGTCACGATCATACCAATAATCTATCCATCTTTACACTCAAGTCAAAGAGAATTTCATCACCAGGATTATAAAAATATTATATATGATAATAAAAATAATATGATCAACAACTGCATTTAATTTCAAGAGTAAGATTCATAAATCAACGATAATTTGGTCAGAAAAGAAACCAAATTTGTCATAAATAGTACCCGTGAATAGTAACTCATAAATAGTAACGCATGAATAGTAACTCATAAATAGTAACTCGTGAATAGTAACTCATAAATAGTAACTCATGAATAGTAACTCATGAATAGTAACTCGTATTCATACATGGTACCGTATACGTAAATAATGTCATATACGTAAAGAGTGCCATATATATGAATAGTGATGTATACGTGAATAGTGTCGTATACATGAATAGTAACCCCGACATGAAAAAGGTAGAAATTCTACAATAAAATCTATACCAATATTTCAGTATAATGTTATTGAAAGAATAATATCATTATAAAGAAAATAACATCTCTTATCCCTTACAATCCCTTATTATCCCTTACCTCAAAAGAACCGTACTTCTGGCTGAAATATCAGGTATAAGGCTGAAGAAAACTTGCACTGTTGAATAACAACTCACAAAGTATCTAAATACTCACAAAATACGCTCAATAATATAGAGAGAGAAAGAGAGAAAACTTGTTTCTGGTGTGATTTTCAATTCTAACTTAGCACTCTATTTTTAGAAAAATGTTAGAACGCCAAAGCAGACTTGACCTATAACCTGATGGCTTTACCTGCTACTATTACCACCCACCACATTTAAAATTTAATTTGAGCACATTTCTCACCAACCAAAAGTGGGGCCCACCAATTCTAAAATTTTCCACCAAAATGATAAATTTCGAAACTTTAACAATTCCTGAGCCAGTCACCTTTTAAAATTCATAACAAATCATACGTTCATTTTTAACGGTTCAAAATTTGTGGACATATACTCAACTTTTATATGTATAACATATCCAAAAATCACAATGATCCAACGGTCGGATTAAAAATTATAACTCACGTAATATATCTCCAGAACACTAGTTTGATTTTTAATACCTCTATTCCGACAAAAATACTGATAAAACACCTCAACATTAATTTCTTCATTTATAACCACATAAATAAATCCATCATTTATATCCACATCAAATAAATATTTCATTATCATATAAATCAATAATTAATTATTCACAAATAATATTAAAGAATCACAATTATGGCAATCAGGTCGTTCCCAAGAAAGAGGGAGCTTTTCGATAAGGATTTCTCCTTATTGGCGCGCAATTAGGTGACCAAACCTCGCCTTAGACAGAACTTCTTTAGACATTGCCAATAATGTTATCTAACAATATTATTCAAATAATATGAATTATTGATCTGATAATGGAGATACTGTGCAGTGACAATTATTGAAACAACAATAATATAAAATATCAACGTAACAATTATTGAATCAATAAAATAAAATATTGAACAGTAATTACTGTAACAATTATTGAGTAGTGCCTTCTTACGTAAGAATCAATATTTCAAAAATACTATGCAATACCGTGTGCTACTGTGCAACCACGCGTATTACTGTATTTTAACCATCGGGTATTCCAACATTGTTAACGGTAACGATTACGTCGTTATTTATAAAAACTCAAATTTATCGTTCTCTTCATCCGACAGTTATTCTGTTATGGGGCCCACAAATGGTTGCGCCGTCGTACGAATATTTCCCGACAACAAGAATATTTCACGACCAAACGAATATTTCCCGACAACAATAAGTATTTTATAACCATTAACTCAGCTGACTCGAAAAGATACAAAATTTGAATGAAACGAGGAATGTGAGAAGAGCTTCTAAGAACTCAACATGCGACAACGATGTTGGCTGGAGCTGTTGAAAGATTACGATCATACCATCCTGGAAAAATAAACGTGGTAGCTGACGCATTGAGTAGAAGATCATATGCGGGTACAAGTGCGATATTGTCAACGCAAAGGCCTATTTTGTACGACTTACAAAGGATGGAGATAGAGTTAAAGGCTCCAAGTACTCACGTGATGATATCAAACATACGAATAGAACCGACTTTAATCGATAAAGTTAAAACCGCTCAAGCTACAGACCGGAGCTGATGAATATAAAGAAGAAGGTGCAAGAAGGCGTTATTCTAGAAGTAAGAGTCGATGAAGAGAAGAAATCTCAACCCTCAATTTGTTGGTCCATTTAAAATTCTCGATCGAGTAGGAAATGTGGCCTATAGACTAGCTTGACCGCCAAGTATGTCTCATATTTTTAACAGTTTTTGCATATCCGCGCTACGTAAATATGTGAAAGACCCGAACCACATTATTGAGTTAGAACCAGACGAGATAGCCGAAGATTTAACGTACGAGGAGGTACCTGTCAAGATCTTGGATAGGAAGAAGCATGTCCTACGCACAAAGGTTATACCACAAGTCAAAGTTTTGTGGAGGAAACATGCTATTGAAAAAATGACCTGGGAGTTGGAGTCGGAAATGAAAGAGAGGCACCATCACATGTACATCAATTTTGAGGACGAAATTTCATAAGTAGAGGAGGTTGTAAGACCCCAACTTTTTATAAATAAAATCAAATTTCTTCTATTTATTATTTTGAAATAGTAAGGAGTTGATTCGATTAATGTGGTTAGTTATGGGTAAAATGCGCAAATATTTTAAATAAGCAAGTGGTTATAAAATATTCATTGTTGTCGGAGAATATTCGTTTGGTCGTGGAATATTCTTGCTGTCGGGGAATATTCGTTCTACGGCGCAGCCTTTTGTGGGCCCCATAATGGAAAGAGATTGGATGAAGAAAATGACAAGTATGAGTTTTTATAAATAACGACGTAGTTGTTACCGTTAACACTATTGGAATACCCGGTGGTTAAAACATAGTAATACGCGATGTTGCACAGTAGCATACGGTATTGCACCAATTATTGATTCTTACGTAAGAAGGCACTACTCAATAAATGTTACAGTAATTACTGTTCAATATTTTATTGATTCAATAATTGCTATGTTGATACTTTATATTATTGTTTTTTTAATAATTATCACTGCACAGTATTTCTATTATCAGATCAATAAATCATATTATTTTAATAATATTATTAGATAGCATTATTAGAAATGTCTAGAAAGTTTTGTCTAAGGAGAGGTTTGGTCATCTAATTGTGCGTCAGTAGGGAGAAATCCTTATTGAAAAGCCCCCTCTTTCCTGGGAACGACCTGGTTGTCATTATTGTGATTCTGTAATATTATTTGTGAATAATTAATTATTGATTTATATGATAAGAAAAATATTTATTTATGTGGAGGAATTTTTAAAAAAGTGACAATTATTGAAAATTAATATTTTATCTTTTCTGATAAAATAATTCATTTAAATATATTATTATATTATAATAATATAATAATTGTGATATTTTTACAATAAATGTGTGAATAAATGAGGAGGAAGAGTATTTTTGTTACAATAAATACTAAAAGCATGTTAAACATGTTAGTTGAGTCCGTTTTTGACTAAAATGTGATTATAGCCTGCAAAATCGTTCGTATGTGGATTTCAGTCAATTTCTGTTTAGAATTTGAAAAAACTTAAACTTACAAAGTTGTAGAGAATTAGATTTTCTATGGAATGGACATAAGATTCGAATTTTTCTTATAAAAGAGTTATTTATTACGAATTATTGAAGTTCCAGAATAATTAATTTTTGGAGTTTAAAATATTTATTTTAAGAAAAAAGTTTTTTGCAATTGTGTGGGCCCCACATGTATTGTAAACATGCTGAATTCAGATTTCAAGAGGTGGGCGTGAAATTTTTTAATTAATATTATTATTTTATTAAATTTTATGCTTTAGTGTTCTAAGCATTTTCCTATAAATAGGGTGTTTAGGTTAGAATTGAAAACCACACTAGAATTTGAAGTTTTCTCTCTATATATATTATCGAGCGTATTTTTGTGAGTATTTTGATACTTTGTGTGACGCCCCCAAAATAGGTCCACACGACCCATTCTGAGTCGCCAGATATCACACTATAAAATTCAAATACAAACTTCATTTATACAACTGTTGAACTGTCGTGCAAAATACGACAACACATAAGCGGTGAGTTTTAATACAATATTATCTCGTAGACAGTATCTAAACTCAAATTATTACAATGCCATATAAAATACAACAGCAAATATTTCATGACCCCAAAGAAGAACGAGAAGATTACTATCATGTTCATTCTAATAAGGTGCACTTTTGACACTTTCAAAGTCAGGTTCTCATCACCCTATTGTTGTTCACCAAAATCAACGGTTTAAGTGACGTATAATATACGACACACCCATCTTAGGTCCTCAATACAATTATACATTGCATGTCATGTCGTTTTATAATGTATTGAGAAACTTCAACGGTCTCGGACCATCACACTATTCCTCTGTTATCCCCGCTCGACCCAGCTACACTCTTAATACCTGAAAGAAATTGTGAAGTAAAAGGGTGAGCACAAATAGCCCAGTAAAGAATATTATAACTAAAAATAATTACATTATCAATAGCTTTCATCAATAATAAATCAGAGATTTAGAACATATGGTAGATAATAAAAGTTTTCAACCATAATTGCAGCGGAATCAACAATCCATTCGAAGAGTCAAGTAGAATATAATGTTTACTATCTTCTCTAATATAAATGTCCATCGTTAATATTTTATTCCTGTAATACTCATCAACAGTTGTTGGTTGTATCCAAGACAAAGAGAACTTTCATCACCTGTCTTCACCTGAACCACTAAAGATTATAGTTAAGTTCACAATTCATATTTATAATCACGTAAATCAATAGTTTTTCCTTGCCACAAAGGCTTAATAGAATGTTTACTCAATATCCTTACCCCAAAGGCTAAAGATATTCAAATGTAATAACAATGATCATACCAATCAGTTGTCTATCTTTGCACTACGGGTCAAAGATATTCAACTATAAAACCAATGGTCATGATCATACCAATCAAATGTCTGTCAGTGCACTACAGCCAAAGACATTCAACTGTTAACTAATGGTCATGATTCTGCCAATCACATCATCGAATTATCCATGCACTACGGCCAAGGATATTTGTTAGTATCATCAGTGGTCATGATTATGTCATACACCTGTCTATCTTTGCACTACGGGCCAAAGCTATCACTCAACAGTTCATCTTTGCACGTAATCCAAAGATATATAACTGTAAAACCAATAATCAGCAGTCCATCTTTGCACTACAGGCCAAAGATGACTTTCATTATAATATAAGCATGAAGATGAAGACAATGACATAAGTATCAATCAAACAAAATTAAGGATAAATATTAAAGACTTTAAATTTATCCAGAGTTTAAATATATCCAAATTGTCAACATGATACTGCTTTGTGGAGTAAAATTCAAGAATAATATTCATGTATCAAAAATAATTTGGACAGAAAAGAAATAAATTTTTCGGTGAATAGTACCACGTGAATAGTACTTTGGGAATAGTACCCCGGCATGAAAAGTGTCCCGAATACCCAAGTGAATAATATTTGAGTGAATAGTAACTGGGTGAATAGTAACTCGTGAATAGTACCCCGGTATGAAAAGTGCATCGAATACCCGAGTGAATAATATTTTAGTGAATAGTAACCGGGTGAATAGTAACCTGTAAATAGTACCCCAACATAAAAAGTGTCTCGAATACCCGAGTGACTAATATTTTAGTGAATAGTAACCGGGAAAATAGTAACTCGTAAATAGTATCCCGGTAAAAATATTGATATTTAATAAGAGAGTTCATATCAATATTTCAATGAAATGATACTGGATGAAGCGCAAAACTCAAAGATATTCCACTAATTTCAAGGATTATAAAAATAATACTTACCATAGTAAGTTTAGATTTAAGATTATGAAAAGAAATAATATACGAAACTGCAAATAGATTTTTACCTGTCATACGGTACGTAATCCACGTAGACAAGTTATTCCGATATATTAAAGGATAAATACGAAAAATAGTATTCCTTATAAGTACGAAAGAAATAATACCCCTTACGAATACAAAAAAAATAACATCTCTTACGAATATAACAAATAATATCCCTTACAAATACAACAAATAATATCCCTTACGAATACAACAAATAATATCTCTTACCTTAGTAGAAGACTGGATACTGTAATAGTGAAGTAGCAGAATACTCTTCTTCTTGCCCTCTATAGTTTCTCTCTCTATAGTTTCTCTTGTGAGTCTCAGCGAATTAGTGAGAATGAAAGAAGAATTAAGCTTCTATTTATAGGAGAAATAACTAAATAGTAACTAATTCACGAACGGTCTAGATTAATTTACTATTAGAACAGACGGTACAGATTGATTACTATTAAAACCACAATCGACGGTCCAGATTTATTTACTTTTAAATCCACTACCCAGATTAATTTACTATTAAAACCACCACCGACAGTCCAGATTGATTTACTATTAAAACCACCATCGACGGTCCAGATTGATTTACTATTAAAACCACCACCAATGGTCTAGATTGATTTAAATTATTACACTTTAGTACCCATAAAGTTTTCCAAGTTTGCATTATTCCCCTCTAACTTTTGTAATTCACTTATCTATAATAAACACATTCTTAATACATCAACAATTATTCATCATTAATATTATAACTCATAATATTTAACAATCAGATCATTCTCAGGAAAGAGGGGGCTTTCCGATAAGGATTTCTCCCTATTGGCGCGCAATTAGGTGACCAAACCTCTCCTCGACAGAACTTTTTAGTCATCGTCAATATTATAAATAATAATATGAATAACTTTATTGTCTCAATTATTGATTTAATATTATAAAATATTATGCAGATGATACTGTGACAATAATTGAATAAAAAATATGAGAGATATTATGCAGTAATTACTGTAGCAATAATTGAGTATAACTGAGTGACTTCTCACATAAGCATCAATAATTAATACCGTGTGTTACTATGCAACCACGCGTATTACTGTACTTTTACCATCGGGTAGTTCAACAGTTAACGGTAAAACTTTCGCCGTTATTTTTATAAAAAGATATTTATGTCGTTTTCTAACTCCGACAATAATTTTGTTGTGGGGTCCACCAATGATTGTGTCGTCGTACGAATATTTTCTGTTTAAAACGAATATTTCCCGACCAATCGAATATTTTATAACAACTTGCATACTTTGCAAAATTTATAAATATTACCCACAACTATAACATTATATCAAAACCACACCATACTATTCAAAAATATATTTTGAGAAAAATTAATCTTTATTTATGAAAGTTGGAGTCTTACACTTTGAGTGTTGCTATACGGTGCAAGTTTTCTTCAGCACTATATCCAGTATTCCAGTCAGAAGCACTATCCTTTTGAGGTAAGGGATGTTATTTTTTTATAAATGATATTATTTCTTCCAATATCATTATGCCGAAATATTGATATGAATTTTATTGTGGAATTTCTAACTTTTTGTGTCGGGGTTATTATTCACGTATACAGCACTATTCATGAATACGACATTATTTACCGAAAAACAAAATTTTCTTTTCGTTGTCCCAAATGTCTATTTTTGTTACTAGCTTTGATTGTATCCATGTTTGATCTTTATTCTTGAATTTTACTCCACTATGGTATATTATGGGGTGTTTTTGAACATGGATAAACCGAAATACGAATCCCTAATATTTGTCCTTTTGTCTCACTGAATTCGTTTTTTTTAAAATATTTTTCATCATCCTCAGTCCTAAATGATGATATTACGGAATATTGTTGGCCTGTAATGCAAAGATGAATGATTAACTGATGAATATCTTTAGCCCGTAGTGCAAAGATGAACAAGTGTTTAGATAAACATGACCAACTGATGATACAAATGAATATCTTTGGCCTGTAGTGCAAAGATGAATATTTGATTCAAGATGTATATTGATTGATGTTACAGGGATAAAATATTGATGATGGACTTTTAAATCTTAGAAGATAGTAGAATTCATTCTCTACTTAACTCTTCTAATGAATTATTGTTTCTGCTGCAGTTGTTGATCTAAAACTTGTTGTCTATTATATTCTGTCAGATTTTTCCCTGTTGAAGACTAAGGATAATTTGTTGTACATTATCTTAGTCATAATATTCTTTACTGGGCTAGTTGAGCTCACCCTTTTCCTTTTTATTCTATTTTTTTTCTCAGAAGGCGAGAATATAGCGGGAACTAGTTGGGGTATGGAATGATGGTTCAAGATAGTTATTTTAGTAGTCCTCACTATTTTGTAAAATAGTGTATCAATAATTATAATGAAGACTCCATTTGAGTTTGAATACCGTCTATATGACAATATTTGTATTTAAACTCACAGTATATGTGTTGTCGTATTTTGCATGACAATTGTAATAACAAAGTTGTAGTTATTTTTTGTACCATGTATTTGGCGACTTAGAATGGGTCGGGTGGAATGGACCTATTTTGGGGCCGTCACACTCTATATATTATAAATTTGAAGAAGAGTTGTGTGAGAGCTTGAATTATAGGTTTGAACTTATGACGGAGAATGTCAATGACCGTGTATATAAGATTTACCAAAGGAATGTCAGCAAATTTAAAGTAAGAGAAATTCAGTATGACAACTTTTTGGATTCTGCAACATGTACTTGCAAAAAGTTTGAGAGTTTGAGAATCCTATGTCAGCATGTGATAGCTTATTTGCATAAGTATCATGATCTTGACAAATTGCCTACAAAATACATTTTAAAAAGGTGGACAAAATGAGCAAAATCAAGTGATGTAGTTGATGATAATGGTGTGGAGATAAAAGATGACAAACCATACTTACTCTTGCGGAGTCAATTGATTCAGCAATCTCTAGAGATGATTGATAGTGCTCTCACAAATGAAGAAGCCACAAATGTATTAAAGGAATGTTTCGATAGAGATTATGAAAAGATCAAGCAAATAATTGGGAATAATAGTTCCAAACGAACCATAGAAATGGAATCTGGTAGAATGAGTGCATCCAAGTTAGTTAACATGACTGGGACTTATGAACATAATTACATTGAGCCGGACCAAGTGCGTGCAAAAGGGTGTGGCAAAAGACTGAAGGGTGGCAAAGAAAGGGCTTTGGGGAAAACAAAAAATCCCAAAGGGAGACGTTGTCATGGATGTAGCCAAGTTGGTGTCACACACGACAAAAAAAAACTGTCCGGTGCATAATAATCGGTAAACATTCTTACTTGTTGCTACTTTGATATTTGTTTACAATTGACTTTGCTATTAGTTTAAATTTGACTTTGCTATTTGTGCAAAATGTAGAATTGGAGAATCAAATGTTGATGCTACTCAGGATCCAAGTGTAGATGATGAATGTGATTCACCCACAGGTAATCAGGACTTTGCTATTTCATGGTGTCTCACTTCAAGACATTTCTTTTCCCATATTGGTCATCTGTTGCATTTTGATGGTTGGCACAAACCAATCTAGTTGATTTGAATGTGGGCTGAGTCAATTATTAGAAATTGATAATGTGGGCTAAGTCAATTAGATGGTTTGCAGCCTGACTAGGTACTTGTTGCTAGAATCAACTCTTACATACCAACACATGACATATGCTGAAGCTGTCAAGCAGGCCATTGCTCTCAGGTGTTTAAATTCTTTTCAAAGACCTCTTATATATATCTATATGGTTGATTCTTGTATAAGCTGCACTTTTTTTTTGGAATTCCAGTGTTATTAGCCAATAGCTTTCAGTTTGTCAGGAATCTGTATCTGTAATATCTAGTGACTGTTAAGGAACTGCCATAAGCATATTTCACTTTTAAGGCTGAATCCAAAGTTTCAGTAACTACATTTTTCGTAGGACATATTCAAGGAAAGCCTGTTCTTTAAAGGTTTTTTTTGTTTGTTATTATATTCATTCCTTTGTTCCCCTTAAAGGGGGAGCTTCTTGTATTATTTTCTTTGTTCCCCTTAAAGGCAGCAGTCCCCTTCCCAGGTCAAAGAGGTCAAGAGGTGTTTATTAGCATACGTGTAAAGCTGGGAAGTTCTACTATAGAGGCTAAAGGGAAGGACAAGATGTCAAGAGGTGTTGATCTTGTGGAATCAAAGAAACATGAAGAATCAAGACCACAGTGAATAAGTTTGATGTAACAGTGATTCCAAGAAACATATGTAATAGTACTATATGTTTAATTTTGATGTACCATGATCAAAGAAACATGGTCCGTAATGTTTTAGTATTATATGTTTAATTTTGATGTAACAGTGATTCAAAATTTTATCATTTGTAATGTTTCAGTACTATATGCACAATTTTGATGTAACAGTGATTCCAAATTTTATCATCTATAATGTTTCAATATTAGTTGCAACAGGTGTCCAGCCATACAAACCATAGAAAGAGAATGGCCAATGACATACTTTGTGCTCAAGTGTTGTCATGGACAAAAATGTGTGCGTAGGGTTTAGCTACCTACCTCGACTCTGGAAACTGTTTAGTCAAATAATCAAAAGAGACATGGCACAACACAAGTTTTCACTTTTCATTCATCTACACACTCTGAACAAATTCATCAATGGCAGGTTCATTGCACAAAAAGAGTTCATCTTGGCAGTATAAAGCGAAGTTAGCAAAATCATAAAACAGAACAATATCTTTGCCTGAGTTAGCAAAATCATATGCCTGAGTTAAAAATAGAACTCAAATCATAAATTACAAATTATTGAGCTAATATCTTTTGCTTCATTACAATCAATTCATTACATCTCCCAAATTATAATTAAAATTTTTTCCTATTTAAGCATCTTCTTGGACAGAGATGGTTCCAAAGAAATTCCAAAGTAGCAAAATCAAGGAAACCCACATGATTATCAAGTAAATCCTATGTTTGCGTCTAACATTTTGAACTTCATTTTTAAGAGCCCTCAACTTCTTCAACAAACCAGGAATCACTTGAATGGCTCTCGGCTGCATCGGAGGATCATACCACATGAAATACCCGCAACCATGAGG